>JANIPN010000009.1:5629175-5643226 GCA_027478595.1 Erythroxylum anguifugum
TATTAAGGCTATTACAAACCGTCAAACAAAATAGAAATTCCAGTATATCTCATTACATTAAATACAACTCAAAAACAAACTGAACATTTCCAGAACAAAACACAATCTCCTTGGCCACTGCAGTTATCTTTATCTCAATTTTTAAACCTTCTTATCAGAACCTATATAGAGGCAAAACTACCGTGCTAAGCATAAAGCTTAGTGGGGAAATAACTAAATAAGATATAAATTGGCAACTGTTTCTAACAATTATCTAACATTCACATATACAGAATCAAATCACATCGTAAGCAATCTTTAATTGTTCATATTAAAGTGCAATCCAAACAATATGTATCTCAAAACAGAATATAACATATCAAAACATAATATATTGGCTTTAGAGCAAAACTTACAAGTATCAAAACAAAATACCATAATATTAGAACCAAACTTTAAAGTACTAGAACAAAACTTGTATGTATCAAAACAATATCTGATTATATCATAACATAATTTAGTTATTTCAGAACAGAGCTTGATTATATCATAATTGAGCATGTAATAGAATACAAAACAAGTTAGTCTGCTAATCATTTTTACAAAAGTGGGTAATGAGACCAGAACATAAAATACTCATATTTGGTATCTGAAACATAAGAGACTTAAGTCTCTAAAATAGAAAACATATAAGTGTCTAAAATCAGAAGACACCGAAGTGTCTGGCATAGAAGAACCAAAATGTTTAATCACAGAAAACACCTTAGTGTCTAGTTACAAAAGACACCTCAGTTCCTGGTTACAGAAGTAGCTGCAGACCTTCTAGGCATGCCTATTTACCCATGACTAATACTTGGCAGTTTTAAAATAAAACATTTTAGATTTTAGAATCACATGCAAAAGATGTAGTGCATAACATATTTCTTTATTCGATTTTTCTCAAATTGAATATATCCATTCACATCCAACAACTTAACATACCTCATGAACATAAACATTTGCAATAATGTACCAATAAATAAATTATATATTTACACATTACATATAATTTCACAAATTCCCAATTCACAAACAATCGTATTCAATTCACATTACATAAATCCTTTGAAACACCTTTGTGTTCATAAGGACACATTCATCCTTGAACACACCATACATCAACATGAGACACATTATTTACTAACCATACATTCCTTAAGTAATTACCTCAATTAACAATCCATAACTAAAATAACTTTTACTTAATTAATCTAACCTTAATTTAAGCTCATTTCATACCTTAAACAAGTCCAATTAAGTCCCAATGTACCAAATAAAAATACCTAACCTTATATAGTTCAACAATTGCACAAAACCAAGTTTTTCACCTTCCTAACCATTTCCCACAACCGTGGGAATGTAACTTAAAAACCCCACAATTGTCGGATGAGTGAATCGAAGGTTCACTCACTCACAACCTTCAGTTTGTTTCCAAAACTTAACTTCTTCACTTCCATTTGACATACCTTCATCAAAGTCCATCAATTTAGCTTCAATTTTACCCTATTCTTGCTTCAATACCTCATCAAATTCATGTCCAAACCAATTCAAAAATCATTCATGAAGCATCTCACAATCCATGATCATTCAGGTATCAACATCCAAAGCAAAAGCTATCAAACAAGTATCATATTCTAGACCTCAATTCATCATCAATTTAATACATATTCTATCCAATTCAAGCATCAAATAATTCATATTATAGCATGCATTCAAGTTAGCATTCCTTTACCTTCTTAACTTCAAATTTTAACTCCAAAGAACTAGTTATTCTAGCCCTTCCAAGCAACCAACACACATCTTAGATCAAGGTACAAATTTCAACACTAACAAGAAAATAGTACCAAAAATAGCATAACCTACTTCTTAATGCAGTAACTTACAAAGATTCCAAGAGAAGATGATCCAAAATCAAGCAAAATTCCAAAAGTTGAGAGGGAGTAAGAGGTTTCGGTGGAGAGGAGTAAAGTGTAGAGAGAAGGCTGCAGAAATTTCAAAGGTGAAGATGATTCCTCACTTGCTTAACTCTTTGAATGCAAGGTGTCTTGGTTTGCAATGGTCACATGTCACATAGGAAAGTGTAATACTTGTCCTTCATTAAAGCAACCTACATGTCTTCATATGTGGTAGCCAAATGTCACAATTCAGTTAGGTCACTTTTCACTCAACCAATGGTGCCAAACTCATAGGCTTAGCCATTCTAATTTTCCATGTACCAACTTGACTTGCTACTTGACAATTTTTCTAGTCCAAATGTACATTTTAATACATCAATTTCCTAATGATACCAATCAATTTCAAACCTCTAAGTATAATCCATTAAACCAGAATTTAAAACACATGCAACTTACAATCATGTCACAATTTTAACACCTATCATAATTACCTTCATAAACATGTGACATTTAATCTAGGTACAATTTGGGGCCTTACAGAAACTTTCTATCAATTTCTTTCATGTCATTGAGTCTATTGGATGACGAATAATGTTATCATCAATGCGTTTCTCTTTATGCCACCTCATATCTATGGTTGTTTTTGTTGACATAAAAAGTCTTTGTAATCGTGGTTTAATAAGAAAGTATCAAAGGATTTTATCCGGTATCTTTTTCCCTCTCCCATTAATAATCCCTTTGCCACCTTGATGTACCAAAAATAGGACACTCTTGAAGATCTTTACTTTCCTTCCAAAAAAGAACATAGTCATACTTATAAGCATGAATTGAAATGTATCCCAATCCAAGGTCCCTTAATAGTTTCTTTGCATCATAGTAAGATTTTAGCAACTTGTGTCCAATAGGTAATGCATCATTCAGTAAGTCAATTAACATGTCAAAGGACTTGCTACTCCGTTTGTTATAAACCTTCAAATGCAACAACTTCATAACAAAATGATAGTTATGAGAAATTAGAGTACCCCAGATATAATTGTTCTTAAGCAAATTTTAATAACTTCACAAAATTATCTTCTGTAATACTACCAATTATGTTTGGTATTCCTGTTTCATTCATAGTCTCCATATAATTCTGACAATCATCTATCGTCTCGTCAATCCCATCATCACCATCATCATTCACTTCACAATCATCTAAATCATTATTGCAGCTGTCAACATAAGATGTACCGCCACTTTGTCTACAACATAAGGGGGAGGGAGGAGAGAAGAAGGGAGGGGCCTAGCGTCTATGTTTAAGCAGATGCTAGGACGACGACGTTTGTCGTCGTACAAATGTAGCATCTATTTAATTTTTCTTGTCCGGTACGTTTGGCGATGAATCTATATTTATCGTTAAATGTTAAAAGTTTGCTACGCAAATAAAATAACATCGCAAATTGTACAACATTTTGCTACGAAATTGATAAATCATCACCAATATTAAACCTTTTACCTTTTTGCGACGGTCAAAACTATCGTCGCCTATCACTTTAATTCCCTACCAACTATACACAACGTCGCCAAAACCCAAGTATTTTCTTTACATTCTTAGTTTTCTTAATTGATTAACATATATGAGGTATTCCTATTACCAATAATAAAATGAAAATTTTGTCTTTTACACTTACATATGGAGTTGTTCTTGATTTGCTTCATTTTTGGGAATTACTAATCTTTATTTTAAATTTGGTAGATAAACAAAAAAAGGGGAATTTTTAAAATTTTGTATCTTCTTTTTGTTATTAGTTGAATTAATAAGGAATGCAAACCACATTTCATTTTAACCAAATTCATCACTAACATGACAACATATAACCTTTAGCCCTTAATCTACCATTAACCTTATTATTTGTATAAAAAATACATTTAATTTAAATACCTGAGGGTTTTTGCGACAAAGTAAGTTTAGTCGCAGAAGACCATTTCCGCGACCAACCACCACACTTAGTCGCAAATGGAGACAATTTGCTACCAGATTTCCACATCGTCGCCCAAAACCGAAGCAATCTCTTTACTTTCTTAATTTTCTTAATTGATTAATATATATGAGGTACTCCTAATACATCATACAAAATGTAGAATTAATCTTCTGACTTGTATATGTAATTGTTCTTCATTTGCTTAATTTGTGGGCATGACTAATTTTTAATTTTAATTTTTAGAAATAATTTTCTAAGTAAATTACAATGTCTTGTTAATTTTTTATTTTTTATTTTTTCTAAATTATAATAATTAAAATGTACAATTTTTTGAAATTATTTTTCGAAATTATAATAATTAAAATGTATAATTTTCTAAAAATTGTTAAGTCATTTATAATTTATTTGAAGGGTCCACAAATTAATTTGGAAATAGTTTTCAATTGAATAATTTATTTTTAATTCAAATTATGTTTTATTTGGAATAGGAAAATAAATTTATTAAAAAAATTTATGAACCTGCGGACTTTGGCGACGAACTATGTATTAGTCGCTACATCTAACGTTTCTCGACCAAATACGATAGATCGTAGCAAATTTCATAGTACATATAAACAACTACAGTAAACAAGATACGACATCGTTTACCTAAACAAGAAAAACGACGTCATTATGTATTAGGTTTTCAATCACAACCACAATAAAAGGCTACTCCATTCTCGTTCAAGTCGTCAACATTTCTCAAAATCCTCCATCCTGTAAACCATTGTCTCCTCTCTTCTATTTGGGTTCTGTATTGTGGTCATCACCATCGAAAAACCATCATTAATTGAATTGGTATTATTGTTTTGTTCTATTTTCAGTAACGAAGTTGTGCTAAGTTTTGTGAGTTCTTAATTATGCATTTGATGTATGGGTTATGTTTATGGGTGTGTTTCGAAGATGATTTACTGTCAGTTCTCCTTGTTATCCTGTAAACCTTGTTATTTAAGCTTCCTTGAATCTCGAACATAACATGTATGCCCATGGAGGCGAGAGCGATGTCACAATGGTCTGTAAAGGATTAGGAAAATCGATTGTTTTGAAAATTTTGTCAATTCCACATACTTCATCTGGTCATTCACGTATGTATGTCACTCCATTTTCGGTTCGTTTAATGGTTTACTAATATAACAATATCTAAGCTCTATACTGATTGTGTTTTAGGTAAACCGTTTCGTATTGGCAGTTCATCTGGAGAACTGCCAACTTAAAATTATGTTGTGTGTGTTTTTTCAACAATACGTTGTAAACATTCAAACAAATCTCTAATAAAAATATCTTATCTATGATAGATTATAAAAATGTTAGTTTAACAATTATGTAAAATGTACCCTTTGGTGACCATTTTGGTAAATGTTCACCAAATGTGTTGCAAATTACTGTGGATCATTTATTGACGATTTCCAAATTTTGTCACCAAATGTTGATCCTTTTGGTGACGCTTTCAAATATCGACACTAAATGGTTACTTTTAGCGACAATGTGAAAAACGTAGCAAAAAACACGTAGCTAAATGTCTCTAAACTTTTGGCGACGATTTTTGAAAATCTTCACCGAACGTCTTTTTATTGACGATTTTATACAATCATCACCAATTGTGAACCCTTTGGTGACGATTTCAAAAACTAGTCATCAAATGTTTACCAAATTATGGTAACAATTTCTGAAAAGCATCACCAAAAGTTCATTTACTGACCAATGTCTAAAATCGTCATCTATTGTGGACCATTTTGTAACGATTTTTGGGAATCGTGATTAAATGTTCACTATTTGGGGACGATTTTTTGCCATTCGTCACCAAATGTTGATCCTTTTGTGAAGCTTTTATAATTAGTCGCTAAAGACTTAGTTTTAATGACAATTTTGAAAATCGACACAATATGTTGACTTTTAGTGACAATTTCTGAAACGTCGCAAAAAAAACGTAATTAAATGTCTACTTTGTTACAGTGTAGTGTAGTGAGTCAAAAAGAAAGTGTTTGAACACCCAAGTTCAGTAATAAGGGGCTGATTTTGCTTAAACAAAGTTAGGAGTTGGACTCCCACTTATAAATATAGCCGCGTTAAATATTTAGTGGTAATACTAAGCTATCTTTTAAGATTTTATAAGACACGAGTAGGGATTAATCTAGGTGTGGTAATAATTTAAAAATATCACTAACAGTTCGACAGTTTGAACTTATCCGGAACACTTCGTGAGTAAAAAAAGAAAGTGATTGACGTAAAATTGTACAAATCAAACACGTGCTACGTTGAAGATTGAGGCGCACAAAGATGGAGTTTAACCAATCATACTACAGAATGGATGGAAAGACAGATGAGAACAATGATGGTACAAATGAACCTTGCGACATTTGGAAAGAGTTCATCGCTGATGGGCTCTGACTTCCAAGTGTCAGTATTAGGAAAATATGTTCACTCCACTTTGACTTCGGAGACCATTAATCAATATTTTGTTTATGGGAATGCTTAGTTGGCGGTTACACCGCCACAAAACTCATCGTCAACTTTAATTTATATGGTTAGTAGTTGCAAATTTGGGGGCAGTGTTTTCGCATGTTGTCTGGATAAGATTGGTAAGACTTCAAGTCCATAAGCAGATTTGTGCTAAGGTGATAAAGTGGATGTAAAGTTGGTTTCACATCAAAAATTAGGTATGAAGTCGTCAAAGCTGATTGAGGAAATACATGTGCCATAGCACGTGCTCTGTGGACTGGAGGCCAGACAAGTTTTGGCACAAGCTCGTGGACTAGAGGCCAGACAAGTTTACTCTCAACCTAGACTTTGCCTTTGGGGACTGAATGTTGACAGTTGCAAATGAAACCATTAAATTGAGCCGTTTCTATTGTTGGGTTTTGGTTCATAAATTAGGGGAGGTGTATGCTATCCGACTTTTACTGTTCCAATATTGTTCTAACTTATCTCATCCACGTATTTATATAAGACTTACTCCTTCCGATTCATAATAAGTGTCGTTTAAAAAGAATGCACACTTATTAAGAAAGTTAATGAAATGTCTGATATACCTTTATTAATTACATGTTAAAGTGCCTTGAAAATATAATCTGTGTAAGTAAAATTATAAACATGCATACAAAGTCAATAATAACATTTATTTTGAATAATTAAAATGTATCTAAAACGAAACTTATTATGAATCAAAGGGAGTATGTAAATATATAAATAAAATGACTTAGAAACAGAGTTAGAACAGTAAAAATAAAACAGGTGATCGGATACCAATAAAGGTGCCAACTTAGAAAAATAAGGGAATCACTATAAATTGCTTGCTGACTCCTCATTAACATTCTAATCCATTTGCTGGGAACTGTTAAAAGACAGCGGCTGCTCACCAAATCCACATTTGGATTGGACTCTGGTTTTAGACGAACAATATAAACCTTAGAAATCAGGCAAAATGACAAGCAGACTCATGGTACACAATCCACAGGTTAAAAATTATTAACTACAAGGTAGAGAGAGAGAGCTGTCAAAGTCTTGGACCTCGTCAATCACTTTACAGGGAAAAAGGCCCGCTCAATCCTCCTTTTGCATTAGCAGAACAGAAACTGATCTCAAATCTCATTCGTATGCACTAACTAGACTGCCCCTAAAAACCCCAAGGTTTGGTAATCAGAAAGAAAGAGCCAACTATAATCCTCACACCAAAGCTCATTAACAAGAAAAAAAAAAGGGGGGGAAGATTTTAAGCACGCCTAATGCCGATGAAGTAATTGAAGTCATGGTGCTGGACCCCTAGTTGCTTTAGCCATGAATCTGCCACACTCAAAAGTGAAACCAGCCTTTCTTGGTCCCGACCACCATTGCCTGCGACCCACACGTTTCCTTGCATCTTGTACGTTGCCAAACCAAAAGGTTGGAGAGATATGCTTCCCCCTGTTTTGTGCTTCCCTTTTGGGCTCTCATCATCATCTTCTTCCATGTCCATATCTGCACAATTCAACACACTGAAGCGTAAGAATATAAAAATTAAGTAAGAGGAAATTCGGGTAGGATGGGGTACCTTGGAAAGACGATGACAGAGTGTGGTAACTGAGGAAGCAGGTAGACAAGTCCTTTATGGTTCTTCCCATTGGGATATGATAGATGGGGTACCTGATAGCAATTGAATAAGAAAATGAATCTTCCTCTGATGTGGTCATTTCATTTTAATAATTTACATAATCTGTTTCCAACCACCGCTTTATGTACACATTTTTTAACTAGAGAGAGACTGACCAAGCAACTGACATCCAACTTGCTGGGGAAAGGTCCACACTTCTCAATGACATCAAACCTGGGTATCTTCGAGCTAATTCGTTAATCTGAAAACAAAAAGGACAAGAACATGTCAATGAGATACAGACTTGACTCATCACCGAATATTGGCTACTACACTTGTTACAATCTTATAGTTGGTGTTGAACAGAATAAAATGTTTTTCAATCTAAAAGTAACATCGATCATAAAACTTGGTCACAACAACAATTTGGTTAATGTGTATAGTTACTTGTTCTAAAGTCCAAAATTCCATTTCATCTTTAGCAGATGCCTATCACGAAAAGGATTTGGAATGATTCCTAACAACTATATAGACATCCTCTTTTTAACAGTATCAGCCCACTTTGTCTGGATTAGTCATATTCTTTCAAAAAGAAAGGCAAATATAAACACTAATGTAAGCAAGGAACATGAAATTGAGAAGACAAAAAGGAAAAAGACAAGGACAAACAAACGGACCTTATCCATCAAAGGGACTCTTCCATAAGGAGCTGATCTCTCAAAGTACTGAAAATACAGGTAACCCAATCTGTCATTTAGATGCCAATGATTATCTTGCTCAAACCCTCCTTCCTCTGAAGAACATCCATCCCACCTATATACCTTGTCACTCTCGCTCTCATAACTGCATGAGTCACTGAATGAATCTCTCGTTTCCCCATCACCAGACTCTGTCTCCTCCCTAAGAAAACCAATCAAACCATCACAAATCACATAAATTCCCAAGTTGAATTAACGGGAGTTATCCGATTAATCAACCGTGTCTATAACCAAACGTGCATACGACGTAATTGATTACCTTAAACCGTTGACAGAGGAACTGCTTGTGAAGATTTGGATTGCAGAAAGATAAGGCACATAGTACTGAAATAAGGTTTCACCATTGTCCAAAACAATAGGAACTCCAGCCCCATACGCGCTCCATTCATCGAAACGATTCCATAGATCACCAAGGGTAAAATACTCAACAGCATCTCTCTCCCACGGGTGCCATAAACGGTTCAAGTTCCTAATCTCGCTCTGCGAATTCAAGCATACAGAAATTAACCTTAGAATCAATATAATTGTCACAACTGTAAGGAATACAAAATAACAAGAACAAACAAAAGGGCAATGAAGAAAAAAGAAAGGTCATACCTTGGGGAGAAGTTGGGACTGGACTACTGGGGTTGTGCATTGAAGAAAGAAGTCCAGGTTTGATTGTGCTGACCCTTTGTCGGAAATCATGGTTGAAGAGAGAGAGAGAGGGGAGAGAGAAACTTACTTTCTCCCCAAACCCTGGCAAAACAGCGCAAGGACAAGGAGAAACAGAGGAATGACTTAAGAAAGAGAGACTGGCGGGATTAGATTTCCCTTATAGAGAGAGAGAGAGAGAGAGAGAATGAATGAGGATTCTATTTTTTGACGTTTGGACAGCTAAATATAAGGAGACTCAAACAAAAAGATATCTTCTTTGCGTTTCAAATGGAAGGAAAGTCTCAGGCTGGTACATGCCAATGTTGTCAAAGTTCACAACATTTTCCGATCACCGGCCATTCTGATTGCCAGTTTGGTCTTAGTGAACAATTAAAAACAAATTCTAACCCAACCAGAAGTGATTGCTTTCTTCTGTACTTCTCTCCTTTCTTTTCCTATTCTCTTGCTATTTTAATCCTTCTCTAAGCTTAAAGAAACCTCAACCCTGTAGTACTCTGCTTTGTTCAAAACTGAAGGTACCACTTCTCTTCACAATAAGACAGCCAAAGATTCAAAGTTAATTCTTCAAGTTATATCAAAAAAGAAAAAGAAAAAGAACCCAGGAAGAAAAAAAAAACGCTTTAAATCACGGAAAACACCATCACTCCTTGAGGACGCGAGTTCCGGAAGAAAAGCAAGACAAGAGAAAATGAGAGGAAGTTGATGACTAGGCCGAGAAAACCTCTCTCACTCGTCAACAGAAACCCATGTTTTTTGCGGGAAAGAGTTTGATGGTTTTTGATTATCAGTGCAAAGCGCTGCAGTGTAGAATGAGATTACTTCCACCCCTTAAACAGAAAATGCTAAAGGGAATCAACTTTCCCGGAAAAGAAAACCAGAGCGAGAAAACCAACAAACGGGCAAACTAAAACTAGCAAACAAACAAAACGAGTGACTGAAGGGGAAAAAAAAAACAGTATCAGAACTAAAGCTAAATCCAATTGAAACAGGAACAGCAACAAATTCTGAATTCTTTGAGAAAACAAAGAAAGCGCAAGGGGGGAAACTGTTGAAAGTTGAAACAAAGGCAATAAGGGTACTTAAAAGGCATCTGTCAATCTATATACGTGGGATTCATATCTCTTTGTAACAGGAATATGAAAGATACCTCTCTTTTATTTTCTTTTTCCTCTCTTTCTCCCTTTATCTGCGTTGGGATCTTTAATGGGACTGGGTCCATGGTTTTGTCTTAGAAGTTAGAAAGCTGCTGGTAATATCTTTGAAATTTTCAAAAGTAATCAAAATTAAATATCTAATTTCTTGATGACACCATCTTGAAAATGGTACTAAACCAAACCCTCTATACTGTCCGCTTTACCATGTAGCCTTGGTCAAAATTGCATCCAATAGGATTTGCTCAACCAAATGGAAGGGTTTAATGGTGTGAAACATTGTTTAGATGAAAGGTAAAAAATTGTATCCAATAGGATTTAATGACCCATTCGACGCAAAGGAAAAAATGGAAGAGTTTAATGCCGTGAAATATTGTTCAGATGAAAGATAAATTTATAATATAATATAGTGTTAAGTTGTTTATCATTTTACATTCTATTCTAACTTTCAAATCGGAGATTTTTTATTTTTTCTGTTTAAGATATAATGAGATGTAATATGAAACTCTCTTCTTTCATCTCATCTCATTCCATTCTATTATAAAACATTCTCTCAAATGATAGAATAATATTCAATTCCATTCCATTATAAAACCCTCAACTAAACGTGTAATTTTTCAACTTTTCTAGCCACATTTCTCAAAGACAGTTTCTAATAAGACATTGAGTTGTTTTCTTCAATGTTATTAAGAAAATGAGTTTCACGTTATCTAACTGGATGTCATATAATTATATAGTCAATCCTTTCTATGTTACCTTCCCAAAAATTGATTTGAAAGTTTTAATGAAATGAATTGATTTATAATAGAATGTAACATAAATAAATGTAATATTAGAAAATTATTATTTAAGAATGATAGAAAGACTCATAATGTAATATAGTAAAATGTTATTTAAATGAAAAGTTTATAATGTAATGCAGTGTAAGCGGCTCTGTAAAATTTGAACTTTTCTGGCCACATTTCTCAAAAACAATTGGTGGGTTGTTTTCTTCGATGTTATTAAGAAAATGAGTTTCACATTATCTAACTGGATGTCATATAATTAAATAGTCAATCCTTTTTATGTTACATTACCAAAAGTTGATTTGAAAGTGTTAGTGAAATGAATTGGTTTATAATAGAATGTAACGTAATATTAGAGAATTATTAATTGCCTCTAATAAGAATTATTTGGAAAAGCTTAGAAAAAAAGTTAAGAACAAGAACAACAAGAGCCGAATAGTGTACCGGGTGGTTTCTATCACGTAATAACAGTTTCAAAGACACAAGAAAGTTAGTATTATTCTTGTTCTTTATCGTTTGCAAGTTTTCCACCCCAAATTTGTCCGTACGGTGCAAGGATAGAGAAGGGTATTTTGGAACATCCAACGTAGCAGAACCGAACCGAACCAACCGCGTGAGCGCAACAGACAGTTCGATCTCAAACGACGTAAAGATGTAACCGTTTCCCATCCTAGTCAATTGCGTTCATTCATGTTTAATGTAGTTTAACAGTTACTAAATAATTAAAACCCAAAGGTTACTTTAAAACCTAATCTTTTACTACTTGGAACGAGTTGCGTTGTTTCTAGTGGGTCGGGGGTGGAGAAAGCACCACGTGGACGTTCCAGTTCTTCAGTGTTAAGGAAGATTTTGAACGCTAGTGCCCCATTCCTGTAGGTTGTGAGGGTGGGGCCCTTTGGTTTGACTTTTAGTTTTTGTTTGTTGGGTTGTACTGTAACCAGTCAATACTTGCATTTTAGTCGTTGAGAGAATTTAATTCCATCTGGCCTCTTCTGGTTGAAAATTTTGACTACAGACTCGTTAACTCTGGTGCGCCTAATAGCGCATGGTTTAAGTTGCTAGATTCCTCCCTTAATTTTTGTTCAGTATAAAGGTTTACATGAACTTTACATATTCCTACCCTCATAAGTGATAATGGCCTTGTTTGACAAATATCATATTATATTAATTATTAGCTGATTTTTTTCTCTTGTTAGCTAATAGTTAATTTAATAAGTTGATTTGACCAGTGAATAATATCAACTGTTTGTTAAAGATGTTTGGTAAAATTAGCTATTTAGTATTAGTTATTGATGTGTAAAATAACTTATGAGAGCATGATTTAAAAAAAAACTTATAAGGGCATGAATATTATATTTTTTAGTATTTTGTTGAATATTCTTATAAGAATTTAGATTTAGATATTTAATTTCACAAAAATTAAGTTTATAACTTTAATAAAATAATAATAATAATAATAATAATCTAACGTTAAATTTTCTATAAATATGAATGATACAACGAGCTACATCATATTAGTATTTTTCACATAATATGTATGAATTTTATTATTTAATAAATTAAAAATATCTATAATTATAGTATAACACCAATACGATACATAATAGTTATATACTAAAAATATTAATTTGATTTGACTCTTTATGTTTAAAAACTTAATATTATGATATTTTTAAATGTAAACTAATATTATAAAATTAAATAAATATTAAAAAATTAATTAACTCCTTTATTATATTCTTTCAAACTTCACGGCATAATTATACAATGAAAAAAAACCAACTTTGAACATACAGAGAACAAAAGTAGAGAGTAAAGTGGAAGGAAATACTGTCATTAGACAAATAGCTAACTCCAAAAGATTCTCTTATAGAGCTTTTAGAAATCAGTTTATTGAAGTTAAATAAGCTAAACAATAAATCATTCACCGAATACATTAATAACTTTTTAAGATAATTTAAAAAAATAACTTTTAGTCAAAAAGTTAAAAAATAAGTGATAAGTTACAAAGGATGTTACGGGACAAGAACAAGAAAAAGAGAATAACATAGAAATTCCATGTAATTGAGGAATAAAACAAGAGTGAACATGCCTGGAATTTAGTACAGGATGAGGATCCCAAAATGTGTTAGGATTAGTAGACACCGAGAACACAGGCGCCTGTAGCCTTATTTGCAGCAACGGAGTCCAATTCCATACACCTTTCTTTCTTCTTTCTTTAACTCGTCATGCTATATATCAGACAAAACGACCTCCACTTCAACTTTCTGTTGTTGACTCCCTTATTATTAATTACGCATAGTTAATATGTTGACTAAGGACAATTTAGCATTTATGATGTTTCTCTTCTTACCAAGTTTATTTTGCTTTTCGACTCGTGTAATAAGTGAAAGAACATTTTTTGTGTTAATGTGCCTGACAAATAATTACTCTCTCCGATTTATAATAAGTGTCGTTTAAAAAAAATGCACGCTTATTAAGAAAGTTAATGAAATTATATATATACCCTTATTAATACTCCCATGAATTACTTTAAAATTATGATCTGTGTAATTAAGATGAGAGAGAAATTGCATATTAATAAGAAATTGTGAGAAAAATTGCATATTAAATTACTTTGAAATTATGATATGTGAAATTAAGGTGAGAGGGAAATTAAAGGTTAATTTTGGAAGTAAAATTATAAACATGCATACAAAGTAAAAAATAACACTTATTTTA
>JANIPN010000009.1:5700300-5721557 GCA_027478595.1 Erythroxylum anguifugum
CAAAGTTAATTTAATCAAGTTGGACTTGATTATAAAGTTTGAGAAACTTTATGATTAAATATGAGATATTTAATAAACAAGGATCAATATGAGATATTGATTCTTATATGGGTATAATTGGTATTTAATTAGAGTTATTTGTAATTTTAATTAAAGTTTAATTGAAATTACTAAAACGTCCTAAGTTTATTATAAATAGGCTTAAGCTCTATGTAGCTAGCACTACATGCTTAACCCTCTCTATAAAAGTTACAGAGTTCTCTCAACTCATTCTGTGGATACCATTAGAGGCCGGACACTTGTGCGGCTGCTGTGGTTGAGACGGATCGGTTTCAGAAACGGTTCGAGGGATGCATTAAGATAAAGATCAAGCTTCGGAATAAGGTACGAATTAAATTTCCTCTTTATTTTACTTCGTGTTAATCATTTTATAGAACTAAATAGATCTTGGTTTTCGAGAAATAAAAAATCACGGAAGCGTTTCGTGATTATTCCGCTGCGGTCGGATCAGATCCGGTCCAGATTTCTCAACAATGTGGATGTTAACTAAGACAGGACTTAAACATATCAAAACAATACAAAGCATTGCTAGAAATTCAAACAACCAATCATTACTTTTCCATACATATTCGACTTTAAACAGAATTTAACTAGCACACTGAATTTATTCGAATACATGCTTCAATTTCAACACCATCCTGAATTAAAGTTATTATATTAAAAACCCTTAAACAAAATAGTTCATATCTTAAGTTCATATACACTATGTATTACAATATTTACAAACTTTTAAAAAAATACATCATGTCTCATATTATTACATACAACTCAAACATACATTCCAAAAACAAAACACATTTTTCATTGCCTATTGCGGTTGTTATTGTCCTAGTCTTCAAACCCTCCTATCTGAACCTACATGGGGCAAAATCACCGCACTAAGCATAAAGCTTAGTGGGGAATAAACTAAACAGGATATAAGTAGATTAATATTTCAAACAGTCATCCAAACATTCACATATTCAAAATCACATAAGATTATAAGCAGTGTTTACTTATCCATTTTCAAACCGAACCAAAATATCATGATTCTTAGAACAAAATATAACATATCAAACAGGTTACACATTTAACTTCAAAGAAAAACTCACTATTTTCAAAGCTAAATATTATAATATCAGAACAAAACTTGTCTGTAACAAAACAAAATTTGCTTATTTCAGAATAGAGCTAATATGTTTCAGATCAAAGCTTATTTATATCATAACTGAGCATATAATAGAATACAAAACAAGTTAATCTATTAATCCTTTATACGGAAGTGGGTAACAGGATTAATACAAGAGATACCATGATCGAAATCATAGAACAGGAGAGACTTGTGTCTCAATAACAAGAGACACCGAAGTGCCAGTAATAGGAGACACCAAAGTGTCAATAATAGCTGCAGACCCTTCTAGGCATGCCTATTTACCCATAACTATGACTTAACATTTTTCAAACAAGACAGGTTCATTTCAGAATTCTCATGTGAGGAACATATTGCAACACATGCCATTTTATTCCATTTTGTTCAACTTAACATATTCATTGATTTCCAAACAAACTAAAAATGTCATACAATTACAAGTATGTGCATTAATGCATCAATAGAGAAGTTGAGTCTTTACAAATTATGTGTATTCACACAAATAGAAAGCACTTACAACATAATCTCAAATATCAAACTCCTCAGACACTTGATGTTCTGGAAATTAACACAATATCATCGCAGAAATTTCCAATTTACAAACATCCATATCCAATTCATAATACATAAGCCTTTGGAACTCATTCATTCATGAACACACCAAACAATTCAATATTTTAGTCATCATTATTAAACCATACATTCTTTATATTATCATCTCAATTAAATTGAATACCAATTAAAGTTCATAACACACCTTAAACAAGTCCTATACCAAATAACTGAAATTAACCTTATATATTTCATTAACTGCACAAAATACCATTTTTCACTTCCTAATCAATTTCCACAATTGTGGGATAAGTGACCCAAAACCTCCGAACAACTGTTTTCACAGGACAGGTTTTTAGATCAATTTTGTATGGTCATTCTGACCTAGAAAGTGACGCTTTTAGACAATATGTTCTCCTAGAAAAATGTTCCTATATGTATTAAGTTTCAAACAAAATAAAGTTAATACAATTTGGTTCATTATTCCGAGAGTTATACCCAAAATACTACAAACTATTCTCAACCATGGACAGCAACCGGAACTCAACTTCAAGCTGAATTTCAAAACCCTTAATGACAGAAATAAAATTCGATTCCTTCATGAAAGCTGTAGATATATGTATCTAATTTATTATAAATTCAAAATCATCCCATTTTGATACCTACAAGTCAGGATATGACTAAAATGCCGATACTTGTCCAGTGGAACTACTCCTTTTAACAAGTATCCGACATGTATCAAGTTTCTAACCTCAATTCTTTCTTAATTTAGTACACTTTTTATCCACTTAAAACATCAAACAATAAATTTCTAACATGATACTAAGTTTAGAATTCTCTTTACCTCACTGAACTTCAAATTCAACTAAAAGAATCAAGCTAAACCAAGCTTCCAAACAACCAGCACATACCTAAGTGTAATGTGCAACTTTCAACATCAACAAGGTAATAATACATAGAATCACAAGACTTACTTCTTAATGGAAGAACTTACAAAACTTCCTAGTGTTAATGATCCAAACTCCAGCAGAAGTCTAGAAATTGAGAGAAGATGGGAGGTTTCGGTGGAGAGCAAAACAAGAATGAAGAAAGCTGGAATTGCTCTAGTAGAAACAAGCTTCAACACCAGCTAGGTGTCACTAGCTTAAGATGCCACTAGCTTAAGATGCCACTTAACACCAAGGCATGAAGCCCACTTGCCCACCATTTAAGCTGCCATTTGTAACACTTTAACTAGGCCACTTGTCCTCATATTATGCTGTCAAATTTCACACATTGAATGATGCCAAATGTCAATATATTAGCTATGCCAAATGTCACTAATTCCTAGGCTTAGTCATTCTAATTTCCATGTACCAACTTAACTTGTCACTTGATAATTTTCCTAGTCTAAATATACATTTAAATACCCCAATTCTATAATGGTATCAATTAATTCCAATTTACTAACCATAGTCCACTTGATCAAAAATTCAAGTCATATGTCTTTCATATTTTAATCTTAGCACAATTTCTATCACACATGTACTTTCATAAACATATATTATTTCAACTAGGGTATATTTTAGGGCCTTGTAGATTATATTTGACTCACTCTCTCGATTTGTTGCCAAGTTTAAACATAAATAATTATCACAAACATCCAATATGTATTGAAATCAACAGTAATCAAAGTAACAAAATAATTCAAAAATAAATCCTAATATGAAATTTATAATTCCATAGTCATGTTTAACATCTTAGAATTCAGATTTCACAACAAGGATAATGAAAGAACTAAATGAAAAGAAGAAAAACTCTATTGAAGCTCTCATATGGTTTATTGGGGTCTTGGGTTCGTGTCTAGGGTTTTCCCATTTTGCTTGGTTCCAAAAATAGCATCGAACCCTAAAATAGATGAAAATTTTGGTCATTTAAATCTCTAAGCCATTTGTCACTCAAGTCTACTGCCATATGTCACTCATTTTATAGGCTTAGTCATCATAAATTTTCATATGTCAACTTATCTTGCCACTTGAAAATTTTCCTAGTCTAAATGTACATTTTAATCCATCAACATTCCAGTTGTAACAATTAACTCTAAATTACTAATTGCAATCCATCAATTCATTTTATTGGTAAATCAAAATACAAGACATTACAATCATATCATAATTATTTTGAAACTTTCATACCCCAGAACATGTCAATTGAGTGCAATTTTTCTAAATCAAAATTTATGTGTAAGCTCATATTATGCATATGGATGAAATCATAAAATCATATCCTAATTCATGTGACTAAGTAATATAACACTCTAACTCTCAGTAGTTTTGGAAACTAACTATTACATGTTTTAACTTCTTTTAGGGATTTAAACTTGATTCAATGTTAATACAATCATTCTTGTGTTATTGTGATTGGGTGTTATGATTGATTACTGTATCTTCATACTTCGGTAATAAACCAAGAGGGATGAATCGAATGTAAAATGATTGGGTTGGGTTAATGAGAGTTAAGCGGTCTAATACACCAAGTAATCAATCATATCAATTATTGTACAGAGAGAGATCTTATGTGAGACTCGGTAGTTTATTAGAGAGCATAGAACTGATTTGGTTATGGATCGATAGTTAATCGAGAGATAACAATTTCGATAACTCAACTTGATTAGGGTTTTTTGATTAGGGCTTAATGATTATAACTCAAGAGACAGTAATTTACCCTACGATACCAGCACCGCAATAACACAAAAGTGATTAGGTTAGCATTGATGATAGGATAAAGCCCCTCTCTCCTAATTTGTTAATCTTCCTTAGTTGAATTTAAATTGTCAATTGGGTGTGCTTAATTTTAATTTTTTGTGTTAATTTTGGAATTTCAATTTCAACTATTCCATATCTGATTATTTACTTTCAGTTTAGTTTTTCTTTTCATCTTCATTGTCCTTTAGCCCTTAGACAACTTCGAATTCAATTAGTTCACCACCTCCTTGTAGGATCGACCCTTCATATACTACATTTCACAACCAGTGCACTTACGATATTTAAGGGCCATAAATTGTAAAGCTTATAAAACCATCAACATGAATACAAGAAGAGCCTTAGTGGATGTTCATGAAGGAAAACTTATTCTTCAAATTAGTGATGAGCAAAGTTAAATTTGACATGAATAAAGTACTGAAGAATTCAAAGGAAAACAACTCTTGCATGAAGACTAGTATGGTATATGAGTGTATAAAAGATCAAGAGGAGTGCAATAGAAAAGAATTTAGTGTTGGGGATATAGAAGATGAAGGAGGAGGTAGAAGATAAAGGAGAACTAGGAAAGGGGGAATTAGGTGACAAATTAAAACATTAATCATTAGTAAGGACGAAAGTACCAATAATACCTTCTATTGAGAAACCACCCATTCTAAAGTCAAAAATTGATGGAGAATAAAAAAAGAGAGTGGCAGAGACAATTAGAAAGAGAATGAGAACCATGGCATACAAAATTTTGGCCATAAAAAGCATAAGTCCTAATGTGATGATGCATAGGATCTTAATATTCAAAAGAGGAGTTGGTCCAAAAATTAAGCTAAAATAGTCAAACTAGCAACCTTAAAACTAGCATGTTATGTTTTAGGTATTTTTTATTATCGTTTTGCATCTTTTAATTTTCTGATGAGTTTGATTGATGGATGTTCATAGAATGAAAGGCTTCCAAGTCCTATGTCCTAGACCATCACCACCATAATCCCAATAAGTTTTCTTGCCCTTCTTTTCTATCTCTTGTACTTTTGTTGTTAAATTAGTTTGTGTTGCTTATGCTTAAATTATCTTTTGTTATGTGGGATCTATATACAATTGCATATCAATTGTGTGTAACTTTTTGCATTTTCATTGTGTTAGTTTTTAATTATATTACCATTGTGTAAAAATTTTGTTGCAAGAAGTTTGCATTGTATGAATGTGTCAATGGCATAAAATTGAAAGGAATTAGCTTTTCTATGAACATGATCGTTTAATTTGTGAATAAACATTAGCTTATGAAATTTGTGTTTTTTTTAATTGAAAATGCATGTTGATTGGAATATTGTACTTATTCTTTCATTTTATAACACATATTTAGATACACATATAATTAAATTCATTTAAATTGATAGGCATCATTAGTAGCCTTTCATAGGAGTGATTGAGTAGGAAGACATGATGTAGGTTAGGATATATATATAGGGACAGATCTAGAAATTTTTTTGAATGGGGGTAAAATTTTGTTTTTAATGGGGGCAAAATTTTAATGGGAACAAAATTTAATTTTTTTTACGACATCAAAACTTAAAATAATAATTTTTATATAAAATTGTGACAGAGAGCTAGAGCAACCATTGTGCATAGAGCAAATTCTAGCTTTTCTAGATTGCGAGATTTTCCAGCTTCTCCTTCCAAAGGAACGAAAATTAGGTGAACTCAAGGAAGAAAATTAATGAATTGAAGTTGTTTCAAGAAGAATCGTCTATGTTAGGGTTGAACACATATATGTCATTGGTGGACATTGTCGGTGTGTGACCTTGTATAGGTTTGTTAAGCTCAGACACGCTTGTGTGGTGCTCTAGACACATGTCCATAGACAATATAAGTTGTTGTGATCATGAATCTCCATGACTATTGAGTATTACAGTGAGTTTAAGGAACACGATCACCAGAACGCCAGTGTGGGTGACGATGTCTGGTGCAAAACCCTATTTTTGTAAGGTATAAACGGTAAACATAAAAGGACATCAGTTGAGATATAAAAAAAAACGTCGTTGTTGGTTTCATTATTAACAATTGGAGATGCGGTACTCGCAATCTTTCATCAACAGAATCCTTATTTTAAACAGGAACTGAAGATGAGCGACATATCTTCCGCTGGGCTTCTTTTCTATTTTGCATGATTTGCACCACTATACCGATCAGTAATTCCCGCCGATAAATCAGCGAGCCCACAAAGTCAAAACCAGATGGCAAACTCACTCTTTTATTAGGTAATAACTACATTTGCAACATGGCGACTGAGCTTCCAAACGTTGCAGAAAGAACTGAACACGAAATATGGAATCAACGAACAAGGCATACGAATATGGATTAAATTTTGGTAGACGTTATCATACTCTGGCCGTCCAATCAAGGAGCGAAAATCCCAAGGAGTCGTAGTAGCAGTTTGTCTAAGCCTTGCTTTAGGAACAATCAAGTATCTCATATTTATGTGATTACAGACTTTTCTGGGGATCGCTTATTGTTTTGATTAGTCCCATTAAACCGGTCAACTAGAAGGTAAGAAGATCACAATCCAATTTGCATCATGAGCGCGTCTAGGTAGTATGCACTAATAGTAAGGTAGACAGGATGGTTCTCAGTTCTAAGCAGAAGGATTAATTAGGTAGGATAGTTAATTCTTCTTATGACAGCTATTACCGTACTATAGCAAAGCCATTAATTGTTGTCCATGTTTATGCTTTTAATAGGCTAAATTAAGTGGAACAATTTGAAAAAGGTACTGTACCTTTAAGCTCTATTCCATGCAACCCCTCGCATTTTGCTATCATGGTGTTGACATACATTTTACATGTTGTCATCAAAGTTTATGAGACACTATTCAATTCAAATTATCAATACATTGTTTCATCTATATAACTTTGCCATATCTCTAAAACTTTGTCACGGAATCCTCAATAGGGATTATAGCAAAATAACATATTGGGCATACAATTTTCTATATAACTTTTGAGAACTTCTCACACAAGTCCAATGTCTAAGAAATTAGGACTTAGTATCAACTATACTAAATAAAGTAAACCCCACTCAGAACAAAATATAAATGTTAGAAAAAGCAAGTAATTACTTATATGCTATGACTACCAAATACGATTAGGAGTTTAATCATGTATTTGGTTACTCCCACTATTTTATGCGAAATAATAGCCCTCACTACTATTTGGAAAGATTACTCTATTATTTCTAGTGGGCTAGGATCTCATTCAAATATAGCTGATCTTGAGTTTGCTCATCAAACCAACTAAACTTAAATTAGGTAGATAACAACCTTATCAATCACTTCTCATATGACTCCTAGATCAGTTAGGTGACAACTCTTGTCAAAACATATCTTATATGTCATTCCTAACAGCGTCTCTAAATTTATGTAATCATGAGTTTGTTCATCCAAATCACACAAATTTAGTTAAGTAGAACTCACTGTCATAAGATTAAACATGTTCGGTTTAAAGTGGCTTTGAGTTTGCTTAGTAAGCCTATAATAAATAGAACACTAGTTTATTGTTATAACAATGGAGGCAACAATCATGTTCTCAACGTGTACTTAATATTTTAACAAGGGATTTTAACTTCATTTGTCTCATCAATCACAAAATTGCATGTAAAATATCAAATATATAAAACATAACATGCATCCAATACATATATCAATCATATAAATAAAGTTTGCAATTTTTGCACTCATAATCAAATTATAGGCATAAAACATCAGTTTCGTTTGATTCTAGTTATTGATCTTCATAATCTCAAATAATAATTCCAACTCCTTGGAAAATTAAATTAGATTAAAATAATTGATTCCTAAATAAAATAAATTCACTACAAGAAAAATGTCATTTAGTGACGAAAATCCTTTGGATTGCATCGAGAATACATATTGGCGACGGAATTTAAAAGGCGTTGAAAAAATAACTGTAGGTAATAATTTTCGATGAATAACAAAATCTTAGTTGGTAAATTTACCAATGGACTTTTTATGTAACCGTCGATGAATATACCGACAGTTGTTTGTTCAGTGGGCTGTCGATAAATTTTTTATGGTCAAGATTTTCCGTTGGTATATTTGCATATTGTTTATTCCATCGGTAACTTTATTACAACATTACCAATGGTTATGATTGTTCCGTCGGTGAGTATATTAATGGTATTTCTGTGGCAAATCTTAGTTGGCGCCAGGTTGTCAATATTACCGATAGTTTCTTATGCTTCATCGGTAAATATAATGGATTTTACTGACGTACTTGTATTTTTCTTCAGTAAATATTAAAAAAAATAAAAAAGTCCAAAAATTAAATTTTATTTCATGATCTTATGTTTAATTCATAATTTCAACAGTTATGAATTATCTGTGTATAATATTTTGATTTGTTTATACATTTAATTTGTTTAAATAGAAAGTTGATTGATGATATAAAGTTAAAATTATCTTAATTGATAATAAAAACATTAAATTATACATAATAAGTTTTTGTAATTTATATGAAATGACTACAAGTACACTATTGATTTGTTGACCGCGGATGCTGTGATTACTGCGATGAAGTGCTACCCCTCCCTTTCAACTCATTCATCTCATTACAGAGCTGAGCTATGTACTCCATCGACTATTGCAACTTAGTTGCCAATGTCTGCACTGTGTCCTGAACCTCATTGACTTCATTATTTGTCGACCGTCTACTTGATGTTGTTGTATTAGACATGGAGATTGCAAATAACATGTGTTCATAAATGAACCTAAGCTGAAGATCCTTCCACGACGGTTCCTACCACCCACTGCATCAATATATGTCTAACTCTCATCAACAGCTTCAAAGTGCTGAGACTATCGTTGAATGTTTTCTTGTATTTAGTCCAATTAGGAGGCAATGTTTATATTAGTAAGTAATAATTATTAAGAATTAATATTAAAGCATAAATTTCACATACATTAAGTTCAATACATTAGGTGTTGACAAATGCCACACCGTCATGCTTCTTAGAGTGAGTGTGCAAAAAGAGCTGACGGGGTGTAGGCCTCATGCACATAGACTTTTCCTGTATAAGAATAAAATGTTTTAAGTCAACTAGAATTTATAAACATTTCGGCAACATTTCCTCTATTTTTATGATATTTCTCCCTGTTGAACAAAGAAATTTACTCTACAACACAGTCATATATGGCACCAGACATTTATAATATTATCATTCTCCATAATACACATATTTTCATTCCAAAATTCACACATCAATTTAAACTGACATATGGAAAAGTAAAAAAATCTGAATATAAATATAAAGTGTAAATACTTACAAGTCTCTCTATATGCTCGTGGTAAATAATAAATCTTCCTGTATGTACGGGAAGACTCTCTCCTCCAGTCCTCCACGTTTGTTGGTAGAATTATGCCCTGAAATGGACATTGCCTCAGGTGATGTCAAATATTGCTGCCAACGACTCCATATTTGTTCAGAAATATAAGGCAGTGTACACCAGCCTTGTGTATCGCACCAACAATGTCCCGATAACGTGTACGTGCTCGTCACTCTTATACTTTATTAATGATCGTTTCAAACTCAGAATCCTAAAAAAATTCTTTCTGAAATAAAAGGAAAAAAATTTGATAAATACTTATAATGTAATAATACTTATCTAATTAGTATATAAAAATCAATTAAAAAAGAAAATAATATTTTTTATTGTACCTCAAACTCCTGATAGTAAAATTCCTTTGTGGCCTGAGAGATATTCTTCCATACATAACCCCCAAGATCAATCTTCGCCTTAAATTTATATGTCATGTTTCTTGAGCACGGCCTAGACAGAATAACCCTAATATAAAAACAAATAATTTTATACCATTTTTAAAATTTAAACTTATAACTTGATTATAATCATATAGTGTTTCATGTATTTTCACTTATAGATTATTAGCAATTGTGATGTAAGTTCTTCCATTAGTTTCCTCAGCTCCAGGCTGGTGGCCGCCTCATTCATCCGTATCGTTTATCCCTAATATCTCTGTTGCTATAGTGGTAGTGGATGATGTAGTGGTGGTGGATGGTATAGCAATAGGAATGGAAGATGATGCCTCATCTGCAAGTATAGTAGCTGGAGGGGGAGGAGATGATTCAGTTGCAGCTGTAGAATGTGATGTTTTACCTAGACAGTAAGTACCTCCGAATGGTTGTCTAAACCTGGGTTACATTATATCATGTTTTCTCTTTGGAGGCATATTTCAACTTGAAATTCATATTTTATTGAATTTTCTAGAAATATAAGAATTTGAATTCAATATTTTACACAATATATTGAAAAGAAAATAATTGTTTGTTGAATATAATATTCAATTACAAACACAAATTAATCAATGTCATCACTTTATTGTAAATTAAAATCATCTTATTTTTCTGAAGAATAAGAATCAAACTCAGGCTCCTCTTCAGATCTCTAGCCTTGTCATCCTCTCCAGATTAAATTTCAACATGTTCATTAGATGGATTGTTCAAAGGTTCATTATCGTCATATGTGACGGATGCATTTGCTTCATAAACATCTTCCTGAAACGCTTCACTTTCAATTCTCTGTTCTCCTTTTCTATATGATTCAAAAACATCTCTAGGTTTAACTTTGCAAATGGCCAACCAATCTAAATTATCTCGTCATAAGCTGGGAAAATGGACATAATACACCTGAATTACTTACATTGCCAACATGAAAGGTTCAAATTGTCTCAATCTTCTTCAGTTGTTGATTTCAACTAAATTATATCGGCTATACACTTTTATACCAACATTTGGAGTCGAATCAAACCAGTCACACTTAAATATCACACTTCACTTTATTGGCAATGTAGGGTACTTAATTTCAAGTATCTCAATAATTTTACCATAGTAATCCATCAATTCTCCCTGTATGCAAACTTCGTTATTTATCGTTGCCATGCTATGACCATGATATTCTGTATGATATTTGTATCCATTAATAAAATACATCATATATGATTTAACAGTTCGCAGAGGTCTCTTCACAAGATCACATATGAACTTGTTCTCTATTGGATTTTCTAAGGCCTACACAAAAGAAATTATCATATCAAACAGTATAATGTTATTTGAACACTTAAATCTTATAATTCAATCATTTCAATAATTATAAGTGAAAACTTACATATTTCTTAAACCATCGAGGAAAGTGTCTTTCAACTTCTTTATTGATATCATCCTGTGTTTTGTCAGGCATTAGCTCGCGTAACAATTCCTTGCATAATCTAAAAACATTAATATGTATTTTAGTTATAAATAACACTAAATTTCAAAACCCAAATAATCAATTTCAACTTATTGCACAAAAGGTTGAACCTCTTGATAGTTCAATAAAATGTAACCATGGGCAGCCTCAATTTCTTCCTCTGTTAACATTCTTCTTGTTGAGCATCCATATGTTTTTCTAGGATATGTGAAAATGGATAAGTTACTATCAGCATCACTCGTTCCTCCCCATTGTCATTATGAGGAACTTTTATTTCTCATGTATGAATATGCGGCTCAAAATAATATGAACAAAATATACTAGCTTCCTCCACTAAATAAGAATTACTTATCGAACCTTCAACTCTAGCCTTGTTTTTGACATTTTTCTTCAAGTGATGCAAATACCTATATTAGCGAATAAGGTTATTACAATTTAATTGTTAAAACATGTTATTACTTCAACTACAATCATTTTTGTTAAATTACCTCTCAAGCGGATACATCCATCCATATTGAACTGGACCGACTAGTTTTGCCTTGTGTACTAAATGCAGAGGTAGATTCTCCATATAGTCAATGAAGCTTGGAGGAAAAATCCCTTCTAAGTTGCACAAAATTACTGGAATTTTCCTTTCTAGTTTTTCCATTTCAACCAACTTGATTTCAGATGATGTTAAACTTTTGAAAAACAAAATTAATTCTGTTATTACTTCCCAAACCTTATTTAGTAGCAACTCCCAAAATGCAATTGGAATTAATCTTTGCATAAACACATGACAATCATGACTTTTCATCCCAAATAATTTGTACTTCCTCATGTCCACACACCTTGCCAATTTTCAAACATAACCATCAATAAACTTTAGACTTTTCAACCATTCACACAATTTTTCCTTTTGTTTTTTGTCCAAAGTGTAACATGCTTTCGGATATTTACCGGCGCGAAGATCTTTATATAACTCATTCCTTCTACAAAAAAGTTGCAATTTAGCTCGTGATTTTGCATTATCTTTTGTCCTCCCATCAATGTTCTTTATGGTATTGAACAAATTGTCAAAAATATTTTTTTCAATATGCATCACATCTATATTATGACATATCATATTAGTTTTCCAATAGGACAAATCCCAAAATATGCTTCGTTTTCTCTAACCAAAGTTTTTACTAATGCTTGTATTAACTTCATCAACTTCAAATTATGTAACTTTTACCAAGCCTAATTTCTGAATATCCTGCAAAATCTCTTCACCAGCTTTATGAGGGGGAGGAGGTGTTTTTACCATCCTATTCTTAAAGAACTTTTGTTTATTGCATCTAAATGGATGATTTGGAGGAAGAAATTTCCTGTGATTGTCAAACCAACATGTTTTGCCCCTGTTTGGAAGATAAAACACATTAGAATCATTGCCACAATAAGGCCAAGCTAATTTTCCTACTGTGCTCCAACCAAACAACATGGCATATGCCAAAATATCACTAATGGTCCACATCAAAGCTGCTGTCAGCATAAAATTTTGTTTCAGAGACACTTCATATGTCTCAACACCATATTCCCAAAGATGCTGCAATTCAGATATTAATGGTTGTAAGAATACATCAATTTTATGCTTTCGATTTGTAGGCCCTGGCACAATCACTGTCAAGAACATATATGCCTCTTTCATACACATCCATGGAGGCAAATTATAAGGAGTAGTTATGATTGGCCATGATGAATATTGTTGGTCGGATTGACCAAAAGGCTGGAATCCATCCGTCGATAATCCCAACCTAACATTTCAACTTTTAGCTACAAACTCATAAAAGGTATCATTGAAATGTTTCCATGCTAGTGCATCTGATGGATGACTCATTATTCCATCTTCCTATTTGTGTTCATTATGCCATCTTATGTGAAATGCAGTAATATCAGAAGCATATAGTATTTAAAATCTCGAAGTTAGCGGGAAATAATACATCCGCTTCCAGGGTATTAATTTTTGTTTCATAGAACGTTTTCTAGGCTTGAACCTAGATTAACCACAAAATTTACACTCTTGTAATTCCACATCATCTCTTTAAAAAAGCATACATCCCAATTTGCAACAATTAATCTTTTCAATAGGCAAACCAAGACCCCAAATAAGTTTCTTCATATTGTAAAAACTATCAACCATTGTATAATGAGGAGGTAATGATTCATTATACTATTCAAGAATTTTATCAAAACTACGATCAGAAGTATGCCCTTCAGACTTTATGTTCAATATTTGAGCAATTGAAGACAATTGAGTCATTGTCTCACAATTTGGCCATAATTCTTGGTCGGCTGAATGTAGTAAGTCAAAAAATTGTTTTTCATATGGGTTTGGTTCTTCTTCAAGATTTTCTATATTTTCCTGAAAGGTATAACCGGTTGCATCATAAACCATTTGCATGTAAGGATTTTCATTTGCATCCACATTATTTGTTTTAAATCCATTCAAACTCATTTAAGTTCACAGAAGATTTTACTTGATTACCCCTTGAGGTGATACAAATCAATGGTTCCCCATGTCGTGTCCACTCAAAATAATTGGGGACAAACCCTTTTCTCGAGAAATGTCCATTAACTTCATCAATAGGAAGGAAACGAATGTGTTTACACTTTTTACATGGATATCTGATCTTTAGGCCATCCATATATGTAGGTTAAGAACATGCATAATGAATAAAAGCTTCAACTCCCTCAATAAACTCAGGATTAATGAAACCATCAGGTGTTAATCGTCTATACATCTAAGATCTATCAACATTACTCATTTATGCAAAACTGATAATTTCAAACAGTGATTCCATAGTTAGTATCCTTCATGTTCGCCAAAGTTTACAAAATATCTAAACTTTGCATAACATCCCCTAAGTATTAGCCAATTGAATTAATCACCAAAGTTTACACCTATGAATCAAGAAAACAAGCTTTCGTTGTGACTCCTAGGCTCGTGGTATTTTTCACTGATAAGCCTCATGAGAGCTACATCACAAGTTATGGTTAGGGTTTATAGGTTAGGATCAAAATTATTTATTAACTGAAGATCTGTTTTTTGTTTGTAATCATTTATGTTAGAAGATAATTCAAAGACGCACTTAAAGATGTAAAAGGGAAAATTCTTGTTCAGCTTGATTTGGTATAGGAACATAAAATGAATTACTTATTTTTATAAAGTTGGAATTTTTAATTGAATGGTTTAGAAATTGTTATTGAAATTTAGAATTAATGTTAGAAGTTTGATATTTAACCTAAATTAATTATGTACTATTAACAAATATAATAAGTAAAGATAAAAATATGAATACTTTGATTAATAAATTATTGTAACATATACAAATTATCTAATATGTTTAGAAGAAAATTATTATTATATTAAAAAAAGATGCGTGTAAAGATTCGCACATAAAAACTAAAGATTCGCACATAACCTGGTTCTGTCAGATTCTGCTGGGGCTGGACGTTGTTATTTGGATCCATGACCTTGTAAGATTATGGTTGCTGAACACCTGCAAAACAAGCAAGGCACGCCGGGGGTTGTTTCCCGGAAGGCCCCTCTGACGCTCAAGTTAGTCTTTTGAAGAAGGTATTGGTTGCTAATAATAGGGAAAACTAGGGTTGTAATGTCGTACCTGCATTATGTCGAAATCATACCTTATATACGGGATAATTGCTAGGTTTAGGTCTTTACGTAGGTCTTAGTGTTTGCATGGGAGATGGTCACTTACAACTGGGTCGTTTGACTGGGCCGTCGATGTCTGGGCTAAGAATTGGGCCTTGTATGGCCGACCTAACCATAACCCATTGACATAATTCAGAAATTTGAAACTATAAGTCAAACCCATCCTATATTAATTCATTGATAAACTAAAGTTCTTACCACAAATAAGTTTCGGTTGGTGCAGGCCATTTAAATTAAAAATGCAAGTTCAAATGGGAGGTTCAAACCAAAAACAAATACCCAAATTAAACCAAGTACACAAAAACCTAGTAAATAACAAAACTCACTTACCTCAATCGACACGCAGAAGAAGTCACTGAAGCATATGAAGGAAGATGACGGAGCTAGAGTGAGCTGACGGCCAAAGAAGATAACCAAAACAAAGCAAAGAAGACAATAAATTTTGAAGCAGTACGCAAATTGATAAAAAATCATGTTCAGAATTCTTAGTTATAGCATTTGATTGTCACCATGTCATGCAAGAAAATCCAGTCATTTGACTTTTAAAACATAAAAAGGATGATAAAAGTTCTCTTTTCAATGAAGTAAAAAGATGCAAAATGAATATGCTGCAAAGTATAGAAACAGTTACAAATTCAATTAAAATGTGTGAAAAATAATTGTTGACATTGTCAACAAGCAAAGGAAATGAATGTCAAAAATGAATACCTGTTAAAGCTTCTCTTTAATCTCCTTGAAAATAGAAATACTGCTAACAAATGAGTTCCTATAACCAAGCAATAATTAATAAGATCTTAGCCAAGAACCTTAAGTAATTGAAAGAGATCTTAAATCAACTGGATAAACTTGAAAATATTACTTTTACATATTTTCCACTCAATTCCTTTAAATAACATCTTAACAATATGGAGGGAACAATATATACATCCATAACATACTTATTACTAAATAAACAAGACAAGAAATGAAAATCTTCAATAACTGATAAAGCCAGTAAAATTACAATTCTATCCCATATAAGAACCAACTCTTATTCCATGCTATAAGTTGCAATGTGAAAAAGATGAAGCTAATGGTGGCATTTAAATTTTAAATTTACCTGCAAAATAATGCTTCCGTGGGTAAATCACTGACGGAATCCAGTTTCGTCGAGACACCCCGATTCGTTTACGTTTTATTAAATACATTGCAGACGAAGCAAACGAAGGTGTTTAACTTTTAACTTTACCAACGGAATATTTTACCACCTATCATTCACGCCTCTTTTACCGATGGTGATTCCTATTCTGTAGCTATATTCTATCAAAAAATCAACAGGATAATTTCTCATCCAGCTTTACCGACAAATATTTTGTCCGTCGCAAATTACCATATATCATGACAATTTTACCGATGGAATGTGATTTTTTGTTGCTAATTTTCAATGGTATCATTTCCATCTGTAATTTTCTTCTAGTGATTCCTATTCAAAATAGAAATTAAGTTTGATTTGATTTGAAAACAATTTTCAAATCAAATTGAAAACTATTTCCAATTATTTTAACTTATTAAAAATTTATTGAAAATTGTTTTCAAATAAACTTATTGAAAATTTATTTGAAAACAATTTTCAATAAATTTTTGTTACTTATTTATTATAATCTACAAAAACTCCTTTTTCAAAATTATATAAGTAACACTTTCTAATCTAGTTAGAAAACTATTTCTAATCTCAATTTTCCTTAATTAGAAAACTATTTCCTAATATTAAAAGGAATTACTTTCAAAATTAAATAAAAAAAACTTTTAAATTTAATTAAGAAAGTGATTTGCATTATTTATTTAGAGATTGATTTCTTGATTAATTAGAAAATCTTTCTCTAATAATTTAAAAAACTATTTTCAAAATATTAAAGAAAGCACAATTTTTTAATTAATAAATGAAAACACTTTTCAAAATTCATAAAGAAAAATAATTTTTCTAGAAAATCAAGAAACTTATTATTCATAATAAAGAAACAATTTCTAAATAAAGTGAATAATAATTCTCTAAATAAATTAAATTATAATTTGAATTTATCTCAATCAAATTGAAATAAAAAAATTTAATTAAATTTTTTTAATTATTTAAGAAAAAATTTAATTTAAATGAGTATAATTAATTAATTTCGATCTAATTGAAAATAATTAATTTTAATTTTACAAAAGTGAACTAGAAATCAATAACTTATCAATCTTAATCATATTAAGAAAAATAATTACTTTAATTTTGGAATTGAATTTTGTTTTTAAAAAAATTTAAAAAATGTTTGGAATAAAATTTATTATGATTACATTAATACTCTAAAACATGTCTTCTTCTAATACTAGAATAGACTAAAAGAGTATCCAAATACCCTTTATTCTTAGTTTTAGGTTAGAAAAATCCTATAGCCAAACAAACCCATTCCTAAACCTATGTCCAAACATCATCTTCTTCTTTAACCTAAACCCTAGCTTTTGTCGTCATTGTCCATAGCTACAGCTGCATTCGTAAGCCAACGCCGCCAACCTTCGAGCTGCCGCAGCTATTAACCATCGGCCTGCTCAAGCGTCCCCAGTGTCCAGCGTGTTTATATCTTCCACGTTTTTGTCCTTCCACAGGCGTTGTTGTCATTAAAGCCATGCCATCTTATGACGTAAACAAGGAGACAACGAGCCTTTGCCTATGTGCTCGCCATCTCACCTGCATCTAGATGTTGTGCCTGAATCAAATCATAGAATTAAAGGTGGCTCTGATACCACTATTAGGAAACTAGGTCAGGGATCCGATCTCAACTATAGTAAAATAATTACGAAACTTTTTAGTAAATTAGTTTCCTAAAAACCAAGATCAATTTAATTCTATAAAATGATTAACATAAATCATAATAAGGTGGAAACTTAATTTGTACCTTAGTTTGAAGCTTGATCTTTGCCTTGTCATATCCTTTGAAGCTTGATCTCAACCACCATAGCTGCACAAGCTTCCGGCCTCTAATGGTATCCAAAAAATACTTTGAGAGAACTCTGTAACTCTTACAGAGAGCGTTAAGTAAAAAGTACTAGCTCCAAAAAACTTAAGCCTATTTATAATTGGTTCTGAACATTTTGGTAATTTAATTGAAATTAAATTCTAATTTCAATTAAACTTTAATTAGAAATAAAAACAATTCTGATTAAATAACAATTATATCCAAATAAGATCCAATATCTCATATTGATCCTTATTTATTAAATATCTCATATTTAACCGTAAAGTTTCTCAAACTTTATAATCAAGTCCAACTTTATTGAAATAACTTTGCTTTCTTTAACCCAGTCTTTAAGTGAGATCTATTAAGTTCCCAAATACATTGGCAATGATTACAAATTATATTTCTAATTCATAATTAGAATTAGATAAATTAAAACTCATTTTAATTTATCTTTAATTAAGCAATTTATAATGATAAATCTGGATTGGCGTCTAACAACGCGTCATGATTACCCAAATATTTAGGAATGTCAAAGTTATTTTGACTAACCTTTTCGTGTATGAGTTTTTTATATAATTTAATCCTTTCATCATATAATGTTCTGATTAGACATAGCCTGGAATTAATGTCTATTCTTTTTAAGTCCAATCATATTAGTTCTCTAACATTAGTCATCGATTCAATTAACGACATTTGTAAACTATTTACAAATCGTCATTCCACCTTGGCTAAGGATTTTTCGAACCAATATTAATATAGAAGAATGGAACATTCTCCCTAATTACTTTAGGGTGATGAATCCTATCTTAATCGTACATCTATCTTCATATAATTCATAGTATATCCAATGACTACCGATTGAACAAACCATGACTAAATAGGTCTTAAGTAGTATCAAAACGTAGCAATCTCTATACATGATAACTTTAGTAACCTCAAGTCAAATGATCACTTATACAATCTTAAAAATGAGAATTCCATACCCATACAAGTAATGTTCCAAATGGATTTCTCATTTTGGGTCTGTTCAATGAACTTGTTCTCTAATAAACACCCATACATTTGTTTAAGTATATCTATACTTTAGCCTATGAGATCGACTACTTCCTTCATAAGGAAAAAATAACATTTGCTAGTCTTTTTCCATTCTATTAATGTCTAATCTTAGTAAAACAATGACCATGAACACTTTAGGGATAATTGTTTTTTCTAGTTTCTATTGCTTTTAATTGCCTTCATATCTTTATTTTGGTTACAAATCCTTGTGTTTCGATCCAAATGTGAGATAAACTAAGTGGAAATGGTGTGATTATTGCATGACTATTAATTGGATTATTTTGTGAATTTTGCATGAAGGTTGAAGGGAAAGTTGATGTAAATTTTCATAAAAGAAAAAAAAGAAAACAAAGAAAGGTGGTAACTAAAAGTGTCACCAAGTCACCACCGTGATATGTCAAGTTATAGTGCTGACTTAACTTGTCAGCAGCATGACAAGTTAGTCATGATGGTGACCTGCACAGGGGTGACAATTGTGACCATCTCATGCACTCTCGTGCCCATTTTTCTTTAATTTATCAACTTGTTACGTGTCATCTGCAGGAGGGTGAGCTTGAAAACCTAGACCTAAAGCAGATTACCAATAGAAAGAGTAAGGAAGGTGTCGATATATTACACTACATTATTTTCCATTCTTCAATCTTAATTCTTCATTCTTCACTCAATACAAACCCGAGGAAAATAGAGAAAAAGAAGTCGGAGAAGAGAAAAAGGAAGCAGGGACCATTCGAATGAGGGGAAGAAGAGAGAAACATAGTAGAAAGGGGAAGGCAGTGCGAGCATCTGGATGAGATGAAACTAAAGCAGAAGGAAAAAGTTAATGCAGGAAGCTTGAGAGGGGCAGGAGACCACCACCTTCACACTCACTTGATCCTTGTTTGCTTATTCTATTCATCTATTGCTCTGTTTTTTGTTTATTTATTAAAATTATTACTTTGTTAGTTTAATCGACGGTTACTTTGTTATCTTTTCATAGTTCATTCAGTATTCACTGTTTTATTGCTTTAATACTTCTGTTGACAATAACATGGCACTGAAGTGATGGAGATGATAAACTGTGTTTATGCTATGATGGGTTGATCTCTTTTTCTTGGGAATTAATGTATCTATTTTAGTTGACTATACATAATTGAGTTACAGATTTGTTGTCTTACCTATTTCTGTACTTTCTAAGCTAAATGGATGTAATAGCATGATCAAACATTACATCATTTTAGTATTAAATGAAGGATCGAGAGGAGAAGTTTAATATGGAATGAGAAACTATAGACCCTTAGGTTAAGAATTAGAAATATATTAACCTAAGTGGAAATTAGTAGTCGGGTTTCCATAATTAACTCGAGTGATAACTTATCGAATATGAAAGTTAGATTAGTTAATTATTCGAGTTGATTTTAGGGTTGCTTCCAATTGATTTAGTTTATTTTTCAGGATAATTTGTGATTTTCTTTAAAGCTTTCACTCAATATTTAGGATAGAGTGTTTAGGATTGTATTTATTTTTGTTTTTGTTCAAAATTAATTTAAGTGAACCAATTTTACCTTCGATAAATCAAATTAAATTCAAATCAAATCAATCTTAGGAAATCATCTGGGTTGACTTACAGAACGCTCCAATATGCTATTGCCTGGATGGTCCGGCATTGTCTATCTGGCGTCCACTTGGCTCCTCTAGATCATACAAAACACATTTACAAATATCATATTTTGGTGCAAATGTACAAGTGTTCTTTTATGCACATCAATGTATAGAAAGTATGCCCAATGCATGTTCAATGACAATTCCGGGT
>JANIPN010000009.1:6015998-6026249 GCA_027478595.1 Erythroxylum anguifugum
TATAAGATAATTTTTAAACATATTATTTATTTATTTATTTGTAAACTTAAACCTTTAAACTTCAAAATATACAATTTAAAAAAAAATTCGTCAAACACAACACAAAATAAGATAACAAAGCTCACTAGTCACATATTTATCAAAAAGATTAAAAAAGATCACTAATCATAATATTTATTTAAGTTGAAATCATAAAAATCAAGGCATTTTAAATAGATCGGCCGGTTCTTTCTTTCACCAGTTCAACGGTTTTTACAGGTCCGACCGCAAAAATGAACGGGTCAATTACTCACAAAAATACGAGCTAAACCGAATCGTTTTATGCTCTGATTCACCGATTCTCTGGTCCAACCGATCGGTTCGGTCCGATTTTCAAAATAATGGTTTCTTCTAAAAAGACTAGAAAGTAGAAACAGTATTATTCAAGCTTTTGGATCCATTGAGTAATTTTTCAGACCATTAAAAGAATCATCAGGTTCCAGCTACTATGCGTAAAAAGTGATGTCTATTAACTAATGTGGAAGTGAAATAAGAGTTGAGAATATTATAACATAAAACGGGAGTAAATCAAATGAATCTACTTAAGCAAATGGATTTTCATCCATTAAAACCGATCTAATCGGTGAATCTGTAACAGTGAGTGATAACGCTGCAGCCACGAGTATATGGGTTGGCTTTCCCTCTCCATGAGCAGTTATAGTAGGACTTTCCTCTACGATTGCATGGAGCTTTATCTTTCAGAAGGGCTCCGTAGCTTATGTACCTTGTCGCTTGAGTAAGGATCCTTCTCCTCATATCCGATTCGGTCGTCATTTCTTCAACCTCGTTTATGCAATAATCACCATCACACCCCGTCTCTTGATCCGTGTGCATTCTTGAAATGTCCTTTATATGCCATTCCTCGTCTTTATAATATGCTAGTGATCTGCGCACTAAGGCCAGGGCTATCAAGATAAACACTGTTGAGAAATGAATATTCATCATACGTGGGGATAAAGCGAGGCCGAGGATGTTTGTTAATAAAGCAGTTGGCTATGGAAGATGGGTGGTAGTACCTTGGGGATTGTTTCAGTGACTCTCAGCAAATAAAACTTGATTGTTCGATGCATGTGAGCTTTGCTTTTAAGTTGTACTTTAACATGTACAGCTTCTCAAGCAACCGACGATTTCTGTAACAGTCCTATAATAATGCCCATTTTTGCTCATTGACCTTTCTGCATGCAAAGAGAGACTAACAAACTGAATGTTATGTCCTAGTCTAATAAACACTTTTTACGGGTCATGATCTACGTATGATGATGAGCTGCTCATGATCAAGTCAGACGATACATAGTAGTTAAGAAAACTTGGTATACTCGCATAACCATCATCACAATATGTATCTACATATGGCTAGCTTCCCTTCAAACAATGAAGAATATTACTAACAAAGTGGTATTAAGAATCAATCTCACGAAAAACTTTTTAAGTATTGAATCTAATCCTCTTCTTAGTATCTAATCTATAATAAAGTAGACTTATTGATTGATTAAATTTAAACCCAAAAAAAAACCAACTACTTTAGATCACCATAAGAAAACTTCATAATAATCAAAAGAGAATGTCAATATTAACAAATACATAGACCATATTTTCCCTAATTTCATCTTCTACAATAACAACAGTGTCCAGTAAAAATCTTACTGACACTTAGAGTTAGGGAGAAGTTCGGTAGTATACAGTCTTACCCCTAATTAGTAGAGAGGCTATTTCCAGGCCTAATTTCATCTTCTATATTTAATTAATTACAAGAATTTTATTGTTTAGACTTGTGAGTTTTCTTAGCATAACAATTTGCCACCTCTTAATAAACAATCACTTATTTCTAAATAGATTTAACCAATATTACTATTTGATTAGTTTCCTCTCGAAATGCATTGAGTTTTTGAAACCCATAAAAGGTTACCCTAATAATTTACATATAGGTTCTCCTTCCTACATCCATATATAGACAAAATCATATGTATGGAAAAAAAAAGTTGAAAGTAAGAAAAAATTGTTTTAAGGTATCCTAATGAAAATCGCTATCCTCTATTAGTGATCAATTCTTTAGAATTATTTTTTATCTATCTCTAACAAAAAGGGAACTTAGATTTGTTGTTAGACTCTCATTCAATAAGTGTCTACTATCTCAAATTAAAGTTAAAGTCGAGAATAAAAGAAAAATTAGAAGTTTTTAAAACCCTAATTTTTGCTATTTAAATATATAGTCCCAAGAGATATCCAAAAAAGGAATGGGTTCATGTATTTTTCTATTTCTAAACAACCTAAAAATGGAATTTCTAGATCTATTTACAAGCTCTTTGTATCGTCTTAAATCATCTTAATTAGAGATAAAATCAGAAAGTTATGGTCAAGTTTGAGAAGAATTGCAAATGTTGCCTTGCGAATCTTTATAGAGAAGAAGTCACAAGCACTGATGCACATGTGTCTTAAGCCATGTATGTATGTATAACTCTTCTTAAAGATATACTGGCTAGGATATGATCACATCTTATCCCGTATATCTCTTAGAAGGTCCCTTTGTTGTATAACCTTCTTTTATCTCATGTATCAGGTTGTGTCTTATCTCCATATTATCCGAGAAGAGTATGGGTGAAATATGATTTTATTCATCCAAAAAATGGTATTTTCTTAATATTTTGAATTGTAAAGTCCTCATTTCTTGGCTATGTCATTCCTTAAGGAATTCTTACATAATTACCTAAAATAAGACCTAGATTTAATCATTATTACCTTAGGCTATCATTGTGATTAGGAAATTTTAATAAGGAATCATTTATTCTTTTAATATCCATATGTGCTGGAAACCTAGACAAGCATCAGAACCTTGTGCAATTTTACTTGTTCTGTAATAGATTAGGATAGACTAATACTTCATGTTTCTAAAGCTGCACTTCCTAATCCAGATAATGTCCTATTAAAGATAGCATTTTACACCCTAGTATATAAGGTTTCCAATAAATGACTTGAAATCAAATAAACTAAAGTAATTTTAGATAGAAGATATAGAAAAATACATCAAAAAATATGTACATATTTCATGCACATCCATATTACTTGAATAAATTATGAAATATACGAAATAATTGTGTGAATCAACAAGAGATATATCACCATCAAGTGTATATGTAGATTTCTTTTTGTTTTAGATTAGTATTGTTTTTAAAAATTCTTCAATTAGAGTAAATTAATATTTTTAAAACTGTTCAAATATGAATTATAGTTTAACTAGTAATTTATAGGAAGGAACATGACCACATTTTACATAAATAGAAATTAATTCTAGATAATTATGGAAATTATTAAAAGGTTCGTCTTGATTTTATCTAATATTTTTTTAACTTGATGAAATTCTTTCTTGTTTGTTTTGGTTTTCCTTTAACTTTGCTTAGGGACAAGCAAAGCATTAAGTGTGTTGGTAGTTGTTATAATGCATTTTGTGTTAGGTTTTGGATAGTTTTTGTTCAATTTTTATTATTTTCTAATCTATTTGTTTAACATTGTTGTTAAGTGTTTGTGTTTAGGTTGAGATTTAAGGAATTGAGAAGAAGATTTTAAAAAATTCAGAGAATATTTAGTTAACATCTCAAGATTTTAAGGAAGCCTATATAAGGAACTATTCGAATTCATTTGGACTAGCAACTGTTTGTTCAAAGTAAAACTTATTTTTGCAAAATTGGAAACTCGACCATTGGAGCTTTACATGAACATATATGAGGCTTATGAGATCCAAATGAGGTGATTCAAAAGCTCAAATTTAAGCCAACATCCTAGGACATAATTCCTATGTAAACATAGAGGCTCGAAAGTGTTGTTTTAAGGGGAGAAAAAGGCTAAGAATGAAATACAAAATATGTCCTAGCCAGTCTAACCTGCCCTTGGTTTTTAGCCCATAACTTTAGCTACAGGGCTTTGTTTTAAGTCAAAAAGGATCCATTGAAAAGCGAGGAGGCGAACCGATAACTTATGTGAAGAGATCATGACCAAGAAGAGAGAAGTATCAGGACGGAAAGAGAGCTACAAAGGGAGAATCATTGGAGTTTTTTCATCAACATTGATTGAGCGCTAGAGAAAGTGGATGAGAGTTTCACTCCTAGCCATCATCCAAGAGTTCTTTTGTTCTCTATTATTTTGGGATTGTAGATTTTTCTTATTTCAATTTCTTCTTGATACAATGGAATTTACCAGTTTGAATTCAATTGATATTAGTATTATTTTAACTTTGATGATGAGCTAAATTATTCTTACCTACGGTTTGCATCTAGATTTAATTGAATGTGTTGATTGAATAATGCCCATTAATATATATCTTTCCTAGATTGATTGTGTTGTGTTGAATGCTAGGTTAATAGATTGGTCACCTAGCTATCAGTCTTAAGATATTGAGTGAAGAATCAAAAGATGAAACTTGATATTGGAACTGAACAATCAATTACCCTAAGAATGAATTAGAAATACAAGTTCTAGGGATTACTTAATTTGTAACATTGAATAGATTTTAATAGTTAGTTGATGAATGTGAGAACTATTAAATTGATAGTTGCGAATTTTATTAAAGAGAGAATAAAGTTACAGATTAATATAATGGGAAATTTAAGAATTTAGGCGTGAAATTGGATCAAAGTGTAACCCTAGGTTATCTTTGAAAGGTTTATACCAATTTCGTGGAATTCATACTTTTTGTTTAATTCCATAATTTCACAACCTCTATACCTTCTTAAATTTGATTCTTTAATTTATTATTTTTAATCAAGTTATTACAGTTAACAACTTCCTTTTGAGACGATCTTGGGGCATCAACCATATACTATAGCAACCTGGAATACTTGTGGGTGATGCATTTAGGTAGTGTTAAGTATAACGCAACAAAAAACCATACCATTCTAAGAAAGAAACTTGACAGAAGCCTCTTCAATCTAGAGTGATTTCAAACTTACCTTACACTAAAGCCAACTATCCTAACACCTCTATATCTAATCACTCTACTATCGTTGTGTAATTCTCTAGGCCCCAAGGAAAAGGTAAATCACTTTTTTACTTTAACAACTTTCTAACTGAACTTTCAGTTTTTCAAAAAGAATTTCAAAGAAGGTTAAGCTCTATTACTCTAGGTACCAATCAATTCATTTTCGTAAGGAAAATGTTAAATGTTAGAGAGGAGGTCAAAGCCTTCTATAGAAACAACATTGGAAACATACATCATCTCCTCCACATAAGCAAAGAAGAAATGGAGTATACATAGACTACATTGTTATCTAATTCTAAATCCTCATCTTAAAAAGAGAAAAAGAAGCAAGCCTTGTCTAACTATGCTGAAGAAATCAATGTTGATTTCTCCTTAATTAGATAATAGTCCAAAGTTAGTTGGATTAATGAAGGAGGTAGAAACTCAGCATTATTTCATAAAGAAGTAGCTGCCAGATAATTTGTCAACAAGATTATCCTTTGAACTCAAATGGTGCCTTCATCTCTAATCAATTTTAACTCATGAAAGAGGTAGAAAAGTATTTTAAAAATATTCTAGGAACCTCTAATCAGCTCAATCCTTTGTAATCAAAGAAATAATACAAGATCAAATATCCGTGCAAGAGGCTTCACTACTCTCAAGTTAAATCACTAATCAAGAAGGTTTTAGTGCTATGAAATTAATACATCCTTTTAAAGCTCCTAGACTTAATAGTATGAATGCTTTTTCTTTAAAACTTGGCCATGAAATGGCTATCTTATGAAGGATACAGTTTAGGAATTCTTTAAAAAAGATAAGATGCTCAAAGAAATCAATGGCATATTTATAAATCTCATTCGTAAAGGAAGAGAGCAAATAACCATAAAATATTTTTGCCTAATTTTATATTGTAACACCATATATAATTTCATCTCCAAATTCCTAGCTAGAAGACTCAAATCATTACTTCAAAATCATATAGGAGACTTTTAAGATGAAATACATACCAGAAAAAATAATTGGTGACAACATTTCGCTATTCCATGAGTTATTCAAGCACTACACAAGGAAGGAAACATATAAAAATTATGCTATAAAAGTTTATTTTCAAACAGCTTATCATATGTTAGATTGGTCATTTGTCATCAACATTATGTAAGTACTTAAATTCAATAATGTTTTCACTAAATGGATAAGAAAATGCATTTCAATTGCTTCCTTTGATATTCTAATCAATAAAGAACATCTATGTTAACTAAAGAAACCAAGGGTATTAGGCAAAGGGATCCCCTATCGCCCTACCTATCCTTATTAGTGATGAAGGTGTTAACAAACTCCTTGCAAGAGTAGTAGAAAGAAGTCTAACATTTAAATATCATGCAAGATATAGAAAAGCTAAAGATTGTGAGCCTAAATTTTGTAGATAATCTTCTACTACTCTTAAAAATGATAGAAACTTAGTTGCTTCAGTGATCACTGCACTCAAAATATTAAACAAACATTCTAGGCTAGCAAAAAAAAAAGAGAGAAAAGTTAAACTTTCAACTCTAATAGTGCCTTAAATTGGATGAATTACTAGAGTCTATAACAGGATTCAAGATATCAAAATTTCTTGTGAGCGACTTTAGAGTCCCGACTTCACCTATTAGAGCAACAAGTTAGAATTTCAAGCCACTTACAACAGGAAATCATACACCAAAGTAGGATAGGCATGATAGTTAGAGGAGTAGCTACTAACTTGTCTATAAACTTGAGGGAGAGATGGGGATTGGGTTGAACCACCTTATTTAACCATATTATTGGAAACCATGACTAGCTAATCTAGAAATTTTTGTTGTACTAACCAAGATTTTGAGCATCATAGGATTGTACATAAAATTTATGAGTGAAAGCTATTATCTTTCAAAAAAATTTCACTTTAATATGAAAATGAAGAGAGTATGTCACCAAGATTTAAAATACTTGTATGAATGAATGATACCTTGTAAGGAAATTTTAAATTTGAAGTGTTTTATAATGATGAAGGAGGTCGAATAATGAATTTTTTTATGCTCGTATCATGATTTACTTGAGAAGTGTTATGCGTCTCACTTTTGCAATTCAGTAAAGACTTTAATTTATATATCTTGTGTTTCTAATTATAAAGCTAACTAATGAGTGTAGGTTGATGTTTGCGGGTATCAGGAGACTATAATTCTTTAATTAGGGACATATAAGGGCTTGTAGACTTGCGGTATATGCTAAATTTCATTGTACACCTACATAAGTGAAATTAGTTCTTGTTTTTATTAAGAGTGATTAGTTAGTTAGGGTTTCATGTTTAATTGCTTGAGCAAAAGTTACGCTCAAGTGTGGGGAATTCGATAGATCCTTATTTTGCATGTTTTTAGGGCCTAAGTTATTTGTAATTTAGCACTTTTAGACCAAGTTTTATATAGAATAATATAAGGTTATCCTATGTTTAATTCATTGTTTCATGGGTGATGATCTCTATAATTATCCAATCGAGGTGATTTCAAAGTTATTTGAAAGATAAATCAAAGGGCTACAACTTTATAGAAGACATAAAACAAAATCAGTATTGGAATTGTCTTATTTACACCTAAAAATTTACAAAACAAGATGGACGTTGGCTTGGAATTGTAATAGGTGTTGGTTCTAGTAATAAACACTCTAAGGGCGTACAAAATTACAAGTTTGATCACCTTAGAACTCTTTTATATAATCCTTACTTATAAATACTCTTATTAGGTTTTTGTAGAGGAGACTAGGGAGGCCAATGACAACCTCCTTTGCTAGTAAATTTTTAGCTTTAGGCTTTCTTTGCATTAAGGAAGGATTTTGAAGCAAAATTGGAGGAGATTGTAACAACTCTTTTAGTTCTTTCTTGTTCTTCTTTCTTTTATGTTAAGATTTTCTTTAGCTTTTTTTTCATTATAAAAAGTATTTAAACATAGTTAGGGTTAGGGATGTAGCTTGGGATGGATTCTTAAATTATTAATAAAAAAATTTATCATTATTTGGTTGGATTCATTCTCTTTTGGTTCAATATTGGATTAATCTTAGTCAAGGATTGTCTAAAAGAATAAAAGGAGAAGTACGATTTATGACTTAAGAGAATAACACCTTAGATCTAAAGAACAAAGGCTTAATATGTTTGATTAAGATGAATTGTTCATCGAGAGGTGGTAGTAACCTAATTAATCCTACTTTTATGTCTTGAGAGAGGACATGGAATATTAGGTTAGTTGTTACTTTAACTATGATAATCAAGTTTATATGATAAGTTCAAGGAAGTCAAACCTAAATCCCTAGCGTTAGTTTTGTTGATTGCTATTCATTAATTATCTTTTTTGTGTAAATTTAGTAATTTAATAACTTTCCAAAACCTGGTATATTTTAGTGTTTTTGCTTAGATAGGATTAATATATAGAGTAATATAGTTCCTTTGGGATCAATACTTTGAATTTACTCTAGTTTTATAAACTTGTTATGATTGACTCTATTTGCCTATAGATTTAGTTGATCAATGAAATTCCACATTCAAGATATTGAAGTCAGCAAGCAAGTATACTAGGTGTTTATTAGGTTGAGACAACAACATTGTCATTATATTTATTTATTGAGAGAAGAGCATTGGAGTTTTGTCCAAAGTTGGTGATGTTTCATACTATCACTTCAAATTTTTTTCTAAAAAGAAATATCCAACTTCACACATTTGTTTTCCATCATATGTTAAACCAAGCTAGCATTGTCTAACTTGATCTGTGATTCTATTAAGGTTATTAAGGCAATGACAAAGTAGATGATAGGGAAATTTCATGCTTATTAGTGTATGATTGGTAATATCATGGCAAAAAGTTTTTTGCATTAGACTTGAGGTATAATGTTAAATGCTAATTGTAATATATTTTTAACATTATTTGAAGAGCATTTTACTTGTATTTGGATCATTTTTATTGAATTTGATACTTAATTTGCCTTACATTTTATGTTTATATCATGTTCTAACTATTTAATAATGAAGGAATAAATTCAGGCAAGTTTGAGTTGAGTTAAAGCAATTTTGATATGATTTTATAGAAAGGACTTAGAGTATGGTGTCAATAGGGACTTATGCTAAGCAATATGGGGCAACAGGGAGTTGATAGAGACCCATGTTCAACAATATGAGTCAAATAGAGAACCATGTTTGACCCATGTTCTATGTTGGTTCAATATATTTCCTTCACTTTTCAACGAGAGAGAGTGGTGAAGCAAAAACATACCAACATAAGGTCATGTTAGTACTATGTTAGCAATGATTATTTATGAAAAGAAGTTGAAATGGGTGTTAAGCAACATAAGAACCTAGAAGATCCTATGTTTGACAAAATTTTAAGGTTTTATGATCAAAAGGAGAGATATACACTGGAAAAAAGGAGAGAAGTTGATTAGAACACAAAAAAAGCAATTGGAAGCTGACGAAAAGCATCTAAAATTAAGAATACCTTAGAGAAAAGCAAGAAGATTCATCAAAAGCATAAAAAAATTCAAGATCTACGAGAACTTATTCTTGTTTCTTATGTTCTTTATGTTAGTAGTGTGCCCTAGGCCAATGGACATATGTGATTCATGTATTAACATTATGACTTGTTAATAATATATTATGAGGTATTCATTTTATATATGCATGTATGTCATTTATGTAATATGATTTACGTTCCATGAATGGTATTAGGCTTATGTCATTAAGTATGTGACTTGATAGTAAAACCATAAGTATTATAACACTATTTTAAACTGTCCCTAGTCGATCGTTATTGGTGGAACAATAATGAATTAAGGCTAGTATGTATTCTGATTGATGATCATGGATATGAGATATCAAATCAGAAACATAGATATATGTTAGAGAACATATATTGGATCGACCCACAGAGAGAATACTACATGGTTTCATGTCATTAGTGATTCTCAATGTGGTTTAGCTTTAGTCCTTTGACCTGAAGTCATCATGGTTCCCTACATGAGAAATTTGGTGTTTTGATATTAGACTAAGTTATTTTTAACCGAATAACATGTAGTCTTATATTGGACATTCAATGAATCATGCGAAGGGATGTGAATGATGTAGATGGGATTTGTACCTCTCTTAAATGAGAGATATATCATTTGGGCCTCTTGATAAGTGTGAATGAAGAAATGCATAGCCGTGCTCAAATGAATTGATGAGGAGTCATCAATGTCATTTGTTATAATCAGTCAACTTGGGGATCAAGAAA
>JANIPN010000009.1:6161648-6177266 GCA_027478595.1 Erythroxylum anguifugum
TAGGGAATAACTAAACATAATGCATAATGGCGACTATTTCTAACAGTCGTCTACCATTCATATATACAGATTTAAATCATATCGCAACAATTTTTAATAGTTCATAATGCAGAGTAATCCAAACATTATGTCTCAGAACATAATATGATTCATCAATCAATACAGAACATTCTTGCATCAAAACAAAATTCATAAATATCAAAACAAAATGTACAAATATCATAATTGAATATTAGAATAGGATATAATCCTTTCAAATTAAGGTATGACTTATGTCAGAACATAACTTGTTTTGTATCATATCAAAGTTTATCTTTTATCATAACAGAATTTACTTATATAAAAACTAAACATGTATTAGAATACAAAATAAGATAGACTGCTAATCCTTTTTACAGAAGTGAGCAACGAGACCAGAACAGAAGATATCATGATTGATATCTGAAACAGAAGACACATAAGTGTCTAAAATCAAAAGATATCGGAGTGTCTGGCACAAAAGACACCTTAGTGTCTGGTTACAGGAGCAATTGCAGACCCTTCTAGACATGCCTATTTACCCACGATAAGGACTTGACAATTTTAAAACAAACCATTTTAGATTTCAGAATTTTAAGTAAATGATGTAGTGCGTAACATATGACCTTATTCATTTGATTAAACTTAACATGCCTTATAAATACAAACATATGAATTAAAACATCAATAAATGTATTGAGTCATCCTACATTATATATATTCACACAATTAGATAACACTTCCAATACAATCTCAATTATCAAACTCCTCAGACAATTGATAGTCTAGAATTATCACAATATCATAATCACATAATAGTGAAATAATCCATAAGTATGAAATCATTTTCTTATACTCAAATTGAACCCATTCATTCTCACTTGAACAAACTTATCATGCCTTATAAGCAAAAGAATAAATGCATCACTGAATACATTAAGTAATTACACTTTACATGTACTCACCTAAGTCCCCATTTCTCAAACATTATAACTAACACATCACTTTTATCATTTAAAACACATTTGTGTTCATATTGTGTTCATAAGTATACCTCATGCCTTTAACAACTTATAAGTTCTAAAATTATATTCTTTTTTTATCTAATAATACCTTCCTTTGAAATGAAAAGTATCTAATGTTACTTTGTGATTGGAATGAAAAGGATGTGTAGCCGATAAAGATGATCGAGCAAAGATGTGGTTAGAGAGAGCGTGAGTAACAACCTAAACTATACATCCAAACAGGAATGCACCGAAAAGACATTTAGTGGCTAAAAATGTAGAACCAAGTGATTAAATGTTTGAATTACCGATAATCCTAACTATAGGGGGATATGCTTAAAGCTTCTATTTTGGAGTTCATAGGAATATGAAATTGATGTGTAGTTCTAATTGAAAACAGGCATAACAATTGTTATCATAGTAACATCATTAAAATACTGTATGAAGCATTATACGACAAAAAGGAGTCGTTCGCCCCTACATTGAAATGAAAAGGGCCTAAAATTAGTTGAAGGTCAGAATTGATTCGAGATACTATTTAAGAGTGAAATGAATTTGTAATAGGAGTTAAGCGATCCAAAATAATGATGAATGAGTTAAGTGGATCAACATCGAGGTTATGGAATATCGTGAGATAGACATTAGAGTTGAGTGTAAGAGATGTGAAATATCAAGAAAAAGATGAAATACTTCTATGAGTATCACCTTGTCAAGATGCACATTGATAGAGATAAAGGTGTGAACAGGATTGGAAAAAGGGGGAAACTAAATTTGACATAAATTGGTCCATATGAAACTATGGTGAGAATAGAACTATGGATTTATGAGTTAGTATTACCCATAAAAGATGTTTCAGATTCACACAGTGTTACATGGATATGTTAGGAAGTATCGTTATGATTCGATATATGTGTTATTGAAACTGGAAGTGAAAATCTTGAGTAATCTGTAACTCATTAAGGAAATAGTTAAGAAAGAGTGATATCTAAACAAGTAATTGAGAGACCTATTAAGTCTATCAATTGTGGTCATTTAGAACAAAATATTCGAGTGATGGAGTTATATGGGAAACGGAGGAGCATATGAGGAGACAATATCCCCATCTGTCTGAACAATTAGGTAAAAATTTCGAGGATGAAATTTCTTTTAAGGAGGGGAGAGTTGTAACATCCCATTACCCATGTTAAGGCTAAAATAGTAAATGTGAGAGAGTAAAGAGAGATTAAGAAAATGCATTTTATGCTTATGCATAATGTTAGCATATATGCACATGAATTTGAATTTTTACACACATCAAAATAATTGTACATGCATTCATTGAAAATTTCCGGATATAATTGTTTATATATGTGAGTATATTGAGAAATGTGGTTTTATGTGTTAAAAAATTGATTTGGAAAATATATTTGTTGATTTAGAATTTCAATAATTTTTGGAGAAATTTTTTGAAATTATTGGGCATTTTTGAACTAGGAAAATTGCCAAGTGGCAAATCAATTATTAAATGGTAGTAGAAATTACTATCCAATGGCAATGAAAATTTTGATAAATAACTTTAGGATTTATTGACAAGTGCCATTGAAAATTGGGGCCCAATTGGAGTAGAAATTGAAGTTGATGGGACTAGTTAAATGAAAGAACCAATAAAATACTTTCGAAATGGGAGATGTGGGAAGTGACAAATATCACTTGCCAAACAATGCCTTAAGTCCGCTAACCTTTAAATTTTTAAAGACCACCCCTTTTTGGTTTTTGTCTCACGATGCTTTTAAATGAGAAGACCAAGTGTTTATATTTTTGTTCTCTTCATTTTCGTAGCTTCTCTTCTCCTTCTTCTTCGTTGGTTTTCTTCTTCTTCTATTGTTGCCAATCTCCACCAACACTAAACCTAGCTCTCTAATCTCTTATTTGCTTCTCTTTCATCTTGCTTTCTCTTTCATTCTCACCAAAAACCCAAACCTTCCAACCCTCAAGATGATGATGATCGTGGGTTGTTGGTGAAGCTAGGGATTTTTTATATTCTTGAAGATTTTGGAGCTAAATCAAGTAAGTAGGGCTTTAATCATTATGGGTTTTTCTTAATGAAGTAATTATGATGATAGTTGGAGGTTAATTACATGAAATGGTGTTTTGTGTATGTGTGTGTCATGAATGATGAAGAATAAGTAAAATTCTTGCTTTTATTGATGAGTAATGAATGACACGGAGTTTTATTTATGTTAGAATGTGTGTGAAGAAATGAATACATACATACATACATACATACATACATACATATATATATATATATATATATATATATATATTGATATTTTGTTTCATATAAATGCCAAATGATGGGTTAAGAATTGTTTTTATGGATGATTGATGTTGTATAGGATGAGTAAGAAACTATGAGCTATGCTACACATGTTTTTAAGATGAATTGGTTGTGAAAGGGATGTTTTAATGGGAATTAGAAGTTAATAAATAGGTACATGAACATGTCTTGTTTTTGGGTTAATGAGCAAATTTGGATCATGCTTTATTGGTGAATGATATTGAGATAAAATGGAGTTGAGAAAGAGGAGTAAATGAAGTAGAAAAGGGTAATCTTTGTACAAGTATGTTAGGTGTAAAAAGCTGGAAAAATTTGAAGATGATGGATTGGAAAATGTTCACTGAGCATGTTTTAATCTTTTAGCCATAACTTCTTCTATAGTTATCCAAATGGGACGATGCTTGTTGGATTAAACTAGAAAGTATGGCTACATTTTTTATGAAGACATCGAATTTGAATTCTATAAATGTCTCAAATTTTGACACAAAATTAGGAACTAGATGCAGCAAAATTTGTGGATGAATGTTTATGTTGTGTTATGTTTTGAGTGTAAGAGAATGTGTTATATTTTGGGTGTTTATGATCAAGTGGGAAATATAAAATGAGTATGGATGATGTTGAGTTGAAATTGGGTATAGTTGATTAAGTTATCCATTGAGATGATGAATTAAATGAGTTGGGAATTGGGAGTGAATGAGATATAATTGGTGTTTGAATGTGGTGTTAATACACTTAACTCTTATATCTATCTCACTATATTCATACCCTTGGAGTTGATCCACCTATTTCATTCATCCTCCTTGAATCGCTTAATTTCTAATATAGATCAATTTCACTTATCAACAACCTCTCCAATCAATTTGGCATTTAACCATTTTTAGGCCTTAATCATCACAATGCAAGAGCGAACGGCTCTTTCTATCATCTAACTCCTCATACAGTATTCTAATGGAATCACTATGATAGTGATTGTGGTGCTTAAAGTTGAATAGGATTATACATTGATCTCATGCTCCTATGAACTCCAAACTATAAGCTTTAAGCATATCTCTGACAGTAAAGACCGTCGGCAATTCAAACATTCAGTCACTCGATTCTACATTCTTAGCCACTACATGATGTTCCGACGTATTTCTACTAGGATGTATAAGCTTAAATTACCATTTGTACTTTTCTAACAATCTCTTTGCTCAATCATTTTTATTAGTACACATACTTCTTATTTCAATTAGTATCATTCTTCCTGTTCGATCTCAAAATTTGTATTCATTTTCGATTCCTTAGTAAGATTCGTAATTTCTAAATCCTCAATTTAGGCTTTGTTCATGTGAAACTGATCTTAAATTGTCAGTGACTATTCAATTTGACTATTAAATCGGTGTTAATTCCTCAAAATTCTATTTACTTTCATCATTCATATGATTTACACGTTTTTCCTCAAGTATTCAAACTATTCTTCTCAAATTTTTGAATACACTTTACATGTCATCAAATTTTTGCTTAGATTGCTTTAATCTTCAATACCATAGTACTGTCAGGGGAAACTGTTAACTCAAACAATTATTATCAAACTTCATGTGCCCCTCATTCATTCTCGTAATTCCTTAAGTAACTAATTCCTCAATGAGGTAACATTATCTCACGTTATTTTCAATTTTCTAATTGACTTTCCTTTCTCAAATGATTTTCCTTTCTCAAATGATTTTCTCCATTCTTTAGATTTCCTCATATTTCACCTATGTCTCTATTTCTTCTAAGTCAATTCATGAAAATACTTTCACATCTATATCAATTCAAGTACATATCCACAACCAAAATGTTCACCATATTCACTAACATAACCACAAATACTGAATCTATGTCTAGCACATCGAACTACATAATATTTCTTATTTCTAAATATCCACAAACTTTCATTTCCTCATATCATGAAATGCCCATGTAAGATCTTAATTCTGGAGCTCTGATACTAAACATATTGGACCCCGTTTCCGGAGTTTAACCCTTGAACCATAAAACGTGTGCATATTATTGCTCGTCATACAAACGTGAACGTATTATCTTGCAGGTTTGTTTTCTTTTTTTCCAATTAGCCATCATCTGTTCACCGTTGTCCTCATACCATTTTGAAAACTTTCCTATTTGATCAATTAATAAACGACAATCCATTCTTATGATTATGTCCTCAATCATATTGTACCTGCCATCGGACATGAGATCATGAAGCTTGAAGTTTGGACATAGTGGAAGCTAAAAATCCTTTGGAGGCATGGCGGAAATCCCATATGTTCCCTTCAGGTGAAGTTCTCCGTGGCTAAATTTTGGCTTTGTCACAGCAAAGGCCCCTCGGTTGTGAAGTTGACAAAAAACACACCAATTACCCTAACATCTTTTCTAACCTTACCTTCACTTTTAATCATCCCAAATTCACTCCCTCTAATGCATTATCATTTCATGACAATTCAACTACCCATGTTATTTCGTCAAACTCTCAAATCTCTACTCAAATTATTCACTACTTACAACTAATTCTCATCCTTCACCATTTCCTATATTTCTTTTCCATAACATCTGTTTCTCATATATATCAACAATTCTTGTTCAAAATCATCATCTCAAGTTGTTAACTTTCTCAAGTATACCTAATTTCAACTCAGCTTTATCCATACGCAAATTCATATTTCCAATCAACATCATCTATACATAATTCATTAACATCAAAATATAAGAGTTTTTACAAAGCTAAAATGACATTTCAAACCACAATACATCAAGGTATCAAAATCCCAAAATACATAAGATACTTGAACCAATAAACTTGAAATGCGACTAAAACCTCATATTTACTAAATCTAGCTTAGAATACAAAAAATACAAAATTAGAGTTAGGTCTTGACCCTTTTTCACTCCATCCTTTGCTCATCACCTGGACATGGGGAGGAGAATGGGGGTAAGCTTAATGCTCGTGGGTAATAAGTTTATAATGAAGAATAAGCAAAATCATTGAAATGTGTCATTTGTCATAGAAATTTATAAAATGCATAGTTCTCCATTTTTCAAATTCACAATCTTAATCTCAAACTAATAGTTCGAATATCGTCACATAACACTCAATTATGTGTCATTCATGACTATACAAAAATGCATTGCACAAATAAATGGCTCGAGAGTTCTGTGGAACAAAACGGATAAACCAAAATTTATACCATGAACAAAACGAGTCCGATTTCTCAGGATCTCGTGGCCTCAAGCAGGAAGCCGGGAGAAGGCTATAGGTCAACGTGCACGTGACTAACGAAACGTTCCTCTCTTGCCCAATCACAAGCAAATTTATGCTCAAATCATTTCATCAAACTTTCATCCTTTTCTTCTTTTCCGATTATACAAAATGCCATGACTTTTACAAGGCAAAACATAAAATGTTCCAATGCATTTCCATCTTTAATTTGAATTTCATCAACAAAATTCATATACCGAAACATGTAGCAATTTTGCAAATCATTCAAAAGCAACAAAAGCAACATTTATGAAGTAATTGAAATCATTCTTGATTTGGAAGAAAACATTAATGGCTTATTACTAAATTATAAACATGAAACCCACCTTAAGAATCCTTACTTATAACTTGCTCAAAGGTGCCTCACCCTTTGCTCCTCTTGCCTTCCTTGATTTCCTTTAACAATAGCCAAAAATTCTATTTAATTGGAATTCCAATTTATGATCAGGTAAATGAAGAAATTTGATAATACTTTCTTCTAGAAAAATGTTTCCCATTATCTTAAGTTTCTAATGACTCCAAAATTATTTAATTTGGTTCAGTACTTTAAAAGTTATGCCCCAATCATTTTTGGTTTGTTCCAATATTAACACAACATTCTATATTCAATTTCCCTTCAAATTTTGATATCTTTATAGACTTAATTAAAACTCCATTTCATTGGAAAAATTGTAGCCTATGTCTCTAGTCTACACCAAATAAAAAATCACCTCATTTGGATAACTACACAAAAAGTTATGTCCAAAATACCAAAGTATGTTCGCAGTGAACTTTTACAGAAACGTACTCCAGGAACATTTTTTACTACATTTTCCAACTTTTTACTTCCTACATTTCACATATATCCCATCTTATACCTAAACCATCTTCTCTACTTCATCTCCACTTCATTTTTAACCTCATTTCAAACTTAATATCATTGACAAATAGATCATGATCTATCTTGATCATTAACCTAAAAATTTAAAACATTTTCATATACTATTTATCAACAACTTCCCACACACATTCAACTTCATTTTCACTTCCATTTAACTTCTAGTTATCACCAAAACATGCTTCATTCATCAAATCAAAAAGAATGATGATTATACTTACTTGTTTAGCTTCAATATCTTCAAGTTTTTGAAGAATCTCCAAAAGCCTAGCTCTTCTCTTCTTTTTCTCCTTCTTTTCTCTTCTTTTCCCTCATCCATAACACTTCCCTTATTTTCTTCTAATCCAAGACTACATTTTTGTCTAATCTTCCAATTTTGCCCTTCATTTTACTTGCCCTTCCAAAAATAACCCTCCTTCATTTAATCCCAAGTCTTCTTACCTTATGCCTTTAATCTAATACCTTAACTATACTCTAATTAAATTTCACCAAACCATATAATAAAATCCTACTAACATTTACGTAATAATTAACTTCACATAAAAAATCCTATAAAGACCTCATAATTTATTTAAATTATGCTTATTCCTCAAGAAAAAATTAGGGGGCCAACAGTGCAGATGGCTATAATGTGGTTCATAATAGAGTTTGCAATTGAACATCTAATTTGAAACATATGTTATGATAATATTTAGTAATTCAAGAGTTCAACTAATTGTCTTTAGTAAAATGACATTTGGTTAACAAGTTGGAATTAATTCTAATGAGATTAAATTAATTCCGGGCTTATTGGGGCTTGAATTACATAAGTCCAATTAGATTTTTCACTTGGCTTCTAGGAAAGGTTATCAAGCAAAGTAAGAAAAATAAATAGAGGTTACCGAAAAGAAAATAAAAAAGAAAAGACTGAATTAGATTTAGAATAGTAAGACTGGAACAATTTAATTAAGAGTTAATTAAATTATGTTTTAAGCCTGTGATTAAATGTTGGGCGTACACTAATTAATTATTAATTAGAAGCCCAAAATGAACATTTAATATTGGGTTGGATTTTGGTTTGGTTTGAATAATTAGATTAATTAAATTGAAACAGTATTTGTAAACACTAAATCTACATAATCTACAATGATGTAGATTTCAGTTTTATATGGATAAATGGACAACTGCACATTTAGCATTGAATTGCTAAATATAGGATGGGAGTTCCTTTTTTAGGGTGCTCTTGGGAACAGATCCAGTGGAGACGGGGTGGGGCCTGTAGCTCAGAGGATTAGAGCACGTGGCTACGAACCACGGTGTCGGGGGTTCGAATCCCTCCTCGCCCACAACCGGCCAAAAAAGGAAGGACCTTTCCCTCTGGAGGTAGGAAAATCATGATCGGGATAGCGGACCCAAAGCTATGGAGCTTGGGTGTGGGTCTTTTGTCGAAATAGAAGGGCCTTCCTTTTTCTTCTTTTTCTTTTTATTTGTTATCATGCGTAATCATAATTAAATGGTTTAAGGTGTCCTCATTAAATGGTTTAATGGTTGTCATTTAATGTTGGCATGTAGAAAAACAAATAAACCTTTTAGCATTCATTTGATTAAAGAAGGAAGTAATGCATTTGTTGCTCTCTCTCTCTTCTTTCATCATATAACCGAAAATGAGGGTGTCTTGTTTTTGTTTTTTGTCTTTTCATCTAGCCATATTAAACAAATGAGAATATCTCATCGATTGCCATCTCTTTCATTTTGATTAAAAGAATGAAGTGGTGCATTGGTTGTTTGGACTTCCTCCTCCTTTCTTTCATGAGCTAGTCGAAATTAGGAATGAGAGGGTCTCATTTTGGTTCTTTTACCTAGTTGATCATAAAAGGAAAACCTCTACAATATTTCTTCTCCTTTCTCACCAAAGGATCTTGTTAACTAGGTTATTCAAGGAGAACAAGTGGTAGATCGAATTGGTTGCGGATACAATAGCGAGGCGAGGATATAATAGCGAGGAGTCAAAGCAGCAAAGGAGTCGGTAAAATTTCGAACTTGTTCTTATGTTATTTATTTTTCTAATATGGAATGCTTCCGCTGAGTTTTGATTTCGGAATTTTTTTTTCGAATCTATTGTTTAGAAAAATCTAATATGATATTGTTTTCGATCCAACAAAAGATATATAGTATAAAATTATTTATCATTTTATATTCTATCCTAAATCCTCTAAATTGAAGGTTTTCTATTTTTACTGTTTAGGATGGAATGAGATGTAATATGAAACCCTCATCTTCTTTCTCATTCCATTCTATTCATTAAAACCTCCTCCCAAACGATAGAATAATATTACATTTCATTTCATTTCATTATAAACCTCTATGCAAACATTACAATGCCGGCGTCACCACCCATGGAAGTGGCACGAGGACTTAAAGGAGTGGTGTTAGCTCTGATACCAATTAGTAGGTCTCAAACAAAGCTTAAATGAAACGAGTCCTGCTTAAGGTGAGAAAGACCTAAATTTTGTTTAATTTTTGCTTGCTTCGTTTATTCACTAAAGAACTTTAAATAGAAAGTAGACGTAACAACTCATCCTAATCCTCGCAACACATCCCTCAGAATTAGACTAAACAACTCTTTGAAAATAGTAACAATAATAAATGATCAAAACTAATAACTACTAGAGCTATTCAAAATCAAGCATGTTAGACACTTTAATAGCAAGCATACTGACACGTTCCTTTGACTGAGTCCAAGTATGCTCTTCCAACTCTTTAATAATATGGACACGTAGCAACCAAAGGCTTGGCTAAGAATGTGGACACGCCCACTGCGTTAGAAATATCTGAGATTTGGCTTTAAGATTCTCGTGAACATTTTAATCTCAACACACACTCCTATAATCTTGTTACTTATTATCGTGCTATAGTTGCCAATATCATTCTACGGTGTATTTGCAACATAATTTCATCTTATAAAAACTGACAATGTAAATTAAAGAAAATATTATAAATTACTTGGTTCTTTAATTGATCTACATTCATATGAAAAGAGCCAAATATGTAGTAGTACAAGAGTGTAATGAAGGAAATGGTTCAAAAGTCTTGAACGAGATTGGGGCTTATCACCTCATGCTAGAAGCAGGGCTGGAAACGGCATTCATTGTCATGGTTCGTCTTGACTTCCTTCGCAGCACTTCTAAGTTGGGGGACTTCGCTTTTGTGGCTTCCTTGGAAGACCTTTACATAGTTAAAACCAGTGTTACTTTCTGTTATAATACAAGTGCGTTAGTTTCTCTAGTATAGCATTAGTTCCAAAGTTCCTTACTTTAAAGGGAGGAAAGGTTTGTTGAAATTCGGAACTGGTCTTGCGTGAGGAACCATTGTTCTTCTCAATTGTTTTAGTGCCTTCTCTTCCTCGATCTGGAATGTTTGTTACATATATGAGTAACAAATATGTAACAGCAATGACAAAACAACAAGCACGAGTGACTGAAAACATACCATTTTTGCAGCTTCACTCTCCTCTCTATATCTCTTGTATAACACTTCCTTCTCCTTTACCTGGTAAAAAGAATCACACGGCTCGTAAGTCTACATCCTTTGTGTCTTACATTTTTCTGACAGTAAAGTACAATAACTTGCCTTTTGATTAAATTCTGCTCTATCTACTGCCCTATGATCTACATGAAGATTAAATTGTTGAACTTGAGTCAGAGGCTTCCGCGCTTTCTCTGGCACAGGAATTGGATCTCTACATGGAAATGGATAATAATGAGATAGGACTAGGAAAATTCTTAGGGCGAAAAATAATTGATTGATATGCTGAAGCAGCTTCACTCACTCTTTGAGAATTGGCTGTGCTTTAAATATCCTCATCTGAAATTCTTGTTTTTCCATTCTCTGTCTTTCTTCAGTTTCTCTTTGCATTTCCTCCTCATGTCTCACTAAACTCTCCAATTGGAAAGGTTCTGGTTTTGTGCATGGTTTTGGCACTGGTTTTGGCGGAATCTGCATACAGAAAACGTACTTCATAATTACTACTTATCACACACACACACAAAATTCAAAATTACTTGCTTCTGAATCAGTTACATACCACAGGATAGTCTGTGGTATAAGGATATGGATGAGCCTTCGGAATCCTAACGCTTTCCTCCTCGACCTGCTTTTCCATGAGGTCCATCAAAAGTCTTCTCTCCTTTTCAGCTCCTCTTTCCTGAAAACATGCAAGCAGAAACATAAGCCACTAGGGCAAATAAGCAGCATGACCGTAGAATATTCCAGAAACTGACCTCTGTGTGGAGCAAGAATGGATTGGGAACGGTGTTTCTTGGGATTGGATCAGTGTGCTGAGGCTCTGATTTCAAGGACAGCTGAAAGTATATAGTGTCATGATAAAGGTACTTGCTGCAGGTACATTGTATCTTGTTTATCTATAACAAGAGCCGAAATGCACATTACCTTGTCAAACAAATCAGCTACAGAAGCTGCTGGTGGAATCCTATCGTCTGTGGCAAAGTGAAATTCTTGAGGTATTGTGACATGCTTCTTCGCATTGTAGAATATTCCCAGTTCTCCTTTACTTTCAAATATCTGCACAGAAACCAGAAGTTGTACTTAGAGAGCCAAGGTAGGAATAACCTCAATAACCGATTACATAAAGATGAATGAAATATACCTTCTTATTCAAAGGTCTAGCCTTAAACTTGGGCATCTTTGCAAGTTCCTCCTCAACTTCAAACGAACTTTTTACCCTTGGTGGACGAGCCCTCAAAGATGTATGCAGAACAGGTGTTTTAGGTTCAGTAAGTGATTGGGGCTTCCAATAACTATTCTGTATCAAGATAGAAAAATAGTCAATAAATCTTGAGTCAATATTATGAGGATAATGTACCGCATATGATAAAGTGCTCAAAACCTGATGAGATACTTCTGTAGAAGCAACTGAAGATGTTTCAATATTCTGATTCGCCCTTGCTGTTGTCTGAAAATGAAATTCCTGCATATGTTTGAAAAACATTAGCCCAATAAATTGAAGAATCTTAAATTATTTGGTTTATGAAAATTTCCAAGAGACGGCCAACCTGAAATTCAGGTGGTTGTGGTTTACTTCTTGATAAAGATGGCAATGTTGGACCGTCGAGAATCTATGACAAACCGAAAAACCATGTAAATGGACATGTCAATAACTTAAATATTGAAAATGAAGTTTCTCTTCAAGCAAATGGACTTTGATGACGCAAATCATAGAACAAAACAAGCAAAAGCTGTACCTTCTTGTTTAACGGTCTAGCTTTAAATTTAGGAATTTTGGCCATCATTTCCTCTTCAAGCTCAACCGTACTCTTTACTCTGACAGGGCGAACCCGCTGAGTTGTTTCAAGTTCGGGCTCCTTAGGCCTGGTTAATGCGAGTTTATTCTGCATAAAACAAGCAGCAGCATCCTGAATATTAAATGGACGGAATTTCCAAGAAAAAAGCAGATGGATCAAAAGGGTTTAATCCAAAAGAAAGAAGGCAAGAACTTCCGGACTTTACTTGGGAAATAGATCCATTAACATTGGGAATTGAAAGATCTCTAGTACTTGATTGAAACTTTTTTATCATCTCTGCCGTTGAAATGAATGGAGCTGCAGCTGCTTTCTCTCGTACGTAAATCTTAAATGCAGAAGGAGCACGTGTTCGATAAGTCTTACGGCAATCACAGTGATACAAGTCGTATACATTTAAGAAGGTTCGGCAGAGCAACAAACCTTCCTTTCCTCTTTTGACATGTTATTTGCAACATTAGAGTATGTACTGGAGCTCATGCTGGCAAGTCCCAGTTTGGACTTATGTATCAATTGTTGCGGCGGTTTGAAATTAAGAATCTGAAAAATTTTTGAAGAAAGGAAAAATCAGTTTGGACAGTAGAATTTAATCAAATGACCATAGACCATAGTGAACCGGATAAATAAAGCCTGTAGTACTCATTTACCTGCCTAGATTTCCCTCCTTCCAACTTCTGCCTCTTGATGGCCTGGTTCTCTTGGGCTAAACTAGGAGTTCCAGCAATACTTTTGACGTTGTTGCTTCTACAATAAAACATGCCCATCGGTAATCACACATATTTAGGAACGACTTTGAATTAATATAACACAATTAGAAATGTCTACTAACTTTTTGGCACTTTCAGGTTTCATGCCTTTAACTTTTGAGGACTGAGATTGACTCTTTGCTGATTTGTTCCTGACCAAGTTGGATATACGTTTAGAGGATTGTTGCTTCTTGGAACAAGTTAATAAGCTTCCATTTTTAGAAGACACTGGTGGCTTAGGTGTGCAACAAGCTTCAGTCCGACCTTTATCCTTGTCACTCTCTTGTTCAGGCTGCTCGACCAAAGAAGCAGTTCTGCTTGGAGAACTGAAGTCAGAAAAGTGAAGACACACAACATGGAAATATATTTTGTCTTGCATCACAATTGAAATTAATTTTTTTCAATAATCATGTCATAACTGAAATCCGTCAATTTTATATGATTATTAAATTAAATTAATGGCAGATAACATCTGGAAAAGAAAGAGCAAACCTTGCATCACTCTCATTGCATACAGTCTCTTTATTTTCAACGAATTTGCCGTCACCAACAGAAATCTGAATAGTGATCAAGCTTATGAGAGAACAATCAAAAAAGCACAACACTTAACTCAAGGTGGAGTTTACTATTTGGTTTGTTTACCTCTTCGGGAGTTGTTTCCCCCTTTTTCACAGTGGTTATTGGGACCTCAGATTGAGATCTATTCTCTGATGAACAGTTTGTAGCTGTTGAATGTGAAATTTCTGCGACCTGCAGTTCAACATCGATAAATCAGACACTCATCTCAATCAACACACATTTTGGAAGTGATTAATACAACAACTCCCATCACCTTCAGTATGGGTTCTGCTTCACTAAAATCACAGAGGCTCTCAACCTTAAACGAGCGACCAGTCTTAATTTTAGGCATGAAAGCTGCAAGATTGAAGGAAAAATAACATCAAGCTCGATGTATTAACGATGTAATTGCCAAAGTTTAATTATCATGTACATTCCACATTCAGGACTTCGAAGAATCGTCATCATTTCATAAATTGTTTATTCTACAATATCCTTATGTGATGGAAAATTTATCATCTGATTATCGTATTTTTTACACAATTTTGACGACCAAATAAATTACTCATCACTTGATAACCTAAAACCACTAATCCTTCGAATGTGGTGTACAGCAATTTTCAGAATCAACTAGTCAAGAAAATATTGTGAATAGGAAACGAAATTCTTGGAAGATAAAGAGTTCACATACGGGAAGGAGCGTAGGACAGAGAATTGTCAAACCAGAGCTCTGCATTTCGTACATCTTCCTCCGACTCTGCCTTGATGAAATCGAAGAATCGGGGCGCTGAGAACTCGTACATGTCGTCTATCATGATTGCGACTGTGGCCTTCTCAAGAGTACAACGTTCATTCTCCGCCATGAAAGAAGTTCTGGAAGTTTCTTCTTCTTCTTCTTCTTCTTCTTGAATGAGAGGTCTTATCTAACAAATTTTATGACAGAAAAGAGAGAGAGAGAGAGAGAGTCTGTCGGCAGTAGGGTTGGGTGTGGGAGAGGGAGAGAAGATTGTTGTATACCGTTGTTTAGAGAGGCTCTCACAAAGGATCTCCAACGGTCGAATCCATTTTAAAATTGTCTATAACCCAACGGCCTTATGCAGCCCTATGCAAGAAACCTCTCCCCTACTCCAACGGCTACATAGCACACACATGTTGAGCGTCCTCAATACGCTGTCGTTTGACAGTTTGACTTCTTTTGGCCTTTCGTACAAATAACAGTATCTAGGGTAACTTGTGAAAAGGAGATTCCATTATAACTTATTTATCAGTTATAAGTTATAAGTTATGTATTAGTTAAACTCAATAAAAACAGTAGAAATTTTATAGAAACTCAGATTAATCTTTGAAATTTTATGGGTGCGTTTACTTTCTGAAAATTATCTAGTTTTCTAGAAATTTTTTCATAAAATAGAAAAAAATTAGAAAACATGTTTATTAATAAAAAATAGATCAATTTTTCAAGAAAAGTGTGTTTTCTATTTTCCCAATTTTCTAGGAAATTAGAAAACTACTTTTAATAGG
>JANIPN010000009.1:6458240-6471410 GCA_027478595.1 Erythroxylum anguifugum
AATTTGATTAAAGATCACAATCAATTCATAATAAAATGAACATCAAATAAATGAAATATGCCTTTTCTTTATTTATTCATAAAGTCTGTACATGACTATGAACAAAATGCGCTAAAGGGGATTGCCTTTAGGGCACTACTCTAACAATATATACATTATGTTTTGCTCATGACTTTCCAAGTCTTTACATTGCATTTTCCAATTTTTCATAGGGGTAAAATTTGTGTACTGACTTTAAGGGAAAATATGGAATAATTTAGGCTGAATTAGACAAAGCTGTCTGAAGTTGTAGCTTATCCTCTTAACTTTCCAACAGTATAAAGTATGTAATTTTTTGATATCGGAGTTGAGAGATATGATCATTATAAGTTGGTAATGTTGCATGGGATGTATATCAGGATAGCTATGTAAATGATGAGATGTAGTTGAATGTGATGAATCAAATGAGTTGAGAATTGAGAGTTTTATGAGATTAATTTGGTGTTTGAATTGATATGAAGTGATATTGCACTAGAAGAGTTGAATTTGGGAAGATTGTGAGTGAACATGATGTTAGAATGGATGTAGGAACCATTGGAGAGGCTTTGGAGGGAGTTTTGTATCACCTATGTCCATTCAACGGATCTTCTCAGGTCTGTGAGGACCCCTAGCCTCGCCCATGACCGTTTAACAGATCTTGGGTCTAGAAGGCCCCCAGCCCCATGTATGGCTGTTAGGCGGATGTGTATGTCCATTTAACGGACATATACTATACACTTTTGTAAATTTGCATTTTTGACCCTCTAAATGGCAAATTCTCACTTTGAAGTCTTCACAAAAGTTGTAGATCTAGAAGTCCTTTTTCAAACTGTCAATGAATGAACTTAATCCGATATCTCTAGTGAAAGTTATGTCAATTGTCCCGAAATAGGTTTAGTATAATTGAGGACAAAATTATGTTTGATTCTATTGGACATAACTTCATCTTCCAACCTCGAAATGAAGTGATTCTTGAACCAATAGATCCCTAATACATTTTAACATGTCTCAATAAAAAGTGGTGGCCTTTGGGGTTTATTTTAAAAAGATTGATGGAAAGAAAGTGAGGTGTCGGTTGAGAGAGCATGACAGGGGTATGCACATACTTTGGATTTTAGGCATATCTTGATCTATAGAGCTCTGATTGAGATGATTCTTACTTCAAAATAAACTAGTGACATAGAGCTACAATTGTTCTGAAGAAGTCAATTTGTGATTTTGATGGTTGATTGGTGTGGGCACACCACTCTTGTGCGATGATGGCTAATAAGGGTTCATTGGAATAACCCTACAGAGTAATGCGCTCATGGTTTATGACTTTGGATGTTGGGCTCTGGAAACAGGGTCCAACACTTGTGGTATCAGAGTGAACTAGGTTAGGGTCCAGGTTTGTGAATAGGTTTAGGAGTATCCTAGGCATGAAATGGGTAGTTTAGGACATGAACTGAACATGCATTGTTTTAAATGAACAATTTGCATTGTTTTTTTGTTTTTAATTGTTTTACCTAATTTGAATTGTTTAACATGATTTGAACTTGTTTTGTATGAACTAAAGGTTTTTCAATGGTTTTAAATTGAAAGAGTGATTATGCCGTCTCTAAAGAGAACTTGAGGAGCTATAACTCGATCTCACTCTCGCCATGGGAGCACGGATGAATCCTAAGTCCCACAAGAAGCAGGGACACACTCTGCTCCAGATTCTGAGGCACCAAGTGTGCAACATGAGATGCCTCCACCATCTCCTCCTATACCCCAAGTGAACCCCATAGATTCGCATTTTTTTCAAGCCTTTGCTCAGGCTTGCACTTACGCCATGGGTCAAGGGTCTCAAGTTCCAATGCAAGCTCTAGTGGAGAGGACTGGACAGTATGATAAGCTCCGCAGGTACAGAGCTGTAGATTTTAATGGTACTACAAATTCGGAAGAGATCAAAGCATGGTTGAAGAGGACCAAGAGAGTCCTGCTTCAAATGAAGTGCTCTGATGAGGAGAAATTGGATTATGCTGTGAGCTTGCTACAGGGGGACGTACTTCATTAGTGGGAATCAGTGCCTCACAGTCAGGTTATGCCTCCGATGTTGTCATGGAGAGACTTTGTGGAAGTGTTCAGGAAGAAGTATCTCTTGAGGGTTTATGTACAAGAAAAGGACAGGGAGTTTCTAAATCTCACACAGAGGGACATGAGTGTGAGTGAGTATGAGCTAAAATTTACCCAACTTTCCCGATTTGCGGCTAACATTGTGGCAAATGAGGAGGACAAGTGTCTCAAGTTTGAGGGAGGTCTTCATTTGGGGGTCAAGGAGAAAGTCTTGATCCACAATTTCTGTGACTACCAGTAGTTGGTAGATGCCACACTCCAAGCTGAGAAACTAGAGAACATAAGATATAAAGCAAATAAGAAAAGGAAGGATTGGGAGTAGTCTTCCAAGAAGGGAATGAGTGCTCCAGTGCCTAAGAGGGGTATGAAGAGCTTTCATACACAGAGTGAGGTGGGGAGTAGTGCCTCTACTAAGAACAAGCAAGCAAGGAAAGTGTCAGTGCAAACCTCAACAGTAGGAGGAAATAGCAGGGTGGAGAGGAGCAGGTACACAAACTCCCAATGTGAGCATTGTGGGAAGTTTCACAAGGGATAGTGCTTCAAGTTACTTGGAGCATGTTTTCGATGTGGAGAGAACGGACACATAATCAGGGACTATCCCCAAGTAACAAAGCAATAGGGGTCGCAGTTGCACGCCCTGAGGAGAACAGAAATGATGGGAACCAGACCAGTCACTGAGGTGGGCAGTTCTGGAGCTGCAAAGAAGGCTATTCCTCTAGGAAGGCTAAGGGGTCAAGCACAATCAAGGGTGTTTTCCATGACAAGAGAGGAAGCAGCAGCCGCACCTGAAGTTGTCACGAGTATGACTCAGTTATTTAATTATGAAATATATGTTTTGATTGATTCTAGCTCCATGCATTCATTTGTTTCTGCAAGCATGATTTTACATAATGTGAATTTGGTGGCATTAGATAGTCTCTTGATTGTTAGCACTCCTTTAGGGAGGAAGGTGATAATAAGTCAAGTATACAGAGATTGTGAACTCCTTATTGAGGGTGCTAGCTTGGTAATGGACTTACTACTTTTAGACCTAAAAGGCTTAGGTGTTATACTTGGAATGGATGCCACAGAGAAGTATCATGCGAAGTTGGATTGTAGCCTTAAGGTGGTAGAAATTTATCTGGGAAATGGAGAGAAGGTAACTTTTTGAGGAGACAGGAGAATACCATCGCCAAGACTTATTTCGGCTTTGATAGCTGATAGGATGATGAAAAAAGGGTGTGAAGCCTTCTTAGCACATATTGTGGACACGAATGTGAATGAAGGAATGTTAGGGGATTTTTTGATTGTGAGGAAATTTTCAGACGTGTTTTCAGAAGATTTTCTTGGTTTGCCACCGGTGAGGGAAATTGAATTTGCTATTGACCTGACTCTGGGTACTGCACCAATTTTCATACCACCATATAGAATGGCACTAGCTGAGCTGAAGGAGCTCAAGGAACAGTTGGAGGAACTGTTAGAGAAGGGATATATACGACCAAGTTCTTCACCTTAGGGAGCGCCTGTTCTATTTGTTAAGAAGAAGGATGGAACAAGTCAAATGTGTATTGATTATCGGAGACTCAATAAGGTGACCATTAAGAACAAGTACCCTCTACCACGAATCGATGATCTGTTTGACCAATTACAGGGAGCAAGGGTCTTTTCAAAGATTGATCTTAGGTCAGGTTATCATCAACTCAAAATCAGGGAGTCTAATGTGAACAAAACCACCTTCAGGACAAGTTATGGGCATTATGATTTTCTGGTCATGTGCTACAGATTGACCAATGTTCCAACTACATTTATGGATCTTATGAATAGAGTCTTCAACGAGTATCTGGATCAGTTTGTCATTGTGTTTATCGATGACATTCTGGTATATTCTAAGAGTGAAGGAGAACATGAGGAACACCTCAGGATAGTGTTGCAGATATTGAGGGAGAAGGAACTTTATGCCAAATTTAGCAAATGTGAATTCTGGCTTCACGAAGTGATTTTCTTTGGACATGGGATTTCTAAAGATGGGGTACATGTTGATCCAAGGAAGGTTGAAGCAATGGTGAACTGGCATGCACCAAAGATAGTGACAGAAGTGAGCAGTTTTCTGAGTCTGGCAGGTTATTATAGAAGGTTTGTGGAAGGATTCTCCATGATAACTGCTCCACTGACCAAGTTATTGAGGAAGAATCAGATGTTTATCTGAAGTAATGAATGTCAGAAAAGCTTTGAGGAGCTCAAGCATAGATTGACAAGTGCTCCAGTTCTGACTTTGCCTATGGGAGATGAATGTTATACAGTTTACAATGATGCTTCGAGAAAGGGTTTGGGTTGTGTGTTGATGCAGGGAGACAAGGTGATAGCTTATGCTTCATGACAACTGAAGTCATATGAGTTGAATTATCTAACTCGTGACTTGGAACTGGCAGCAATAATTTTTGCCCTGAAGATTTTGAGACATTATTTGTATAGCGTTCAGACGAGGATTTTTATAGATCACAAAAGTCTCAAGTATTTATTGAGTCAAAAAGAACTGAATTTGAGACAGGGAAGGTAGTTAGAGTTGCTAAAGGATTATGACCTGTTGATTGAATATCATCCAGGAAAGGCGAATGTGGTGACGGATGCCTTGAGTAGGAAATCTTTTATAGCTCACGGTCAGACAATTTATTTGCCGTTATTGGAAGAGATGGCTAAACTTAAGATAAGCTTAAAACAGGAGGAACCAAATTGCATTCTTGCTAACTTTAGAGTAAGACCGATACTTAGGGAGAAAGTTAGGAAGTTACAGGCACAAGATATAAAATTGAACGAGCTTTAAGAAGAAATTCAAAATGGTAAGAAGCCTGAAGTGGTAGCGAGTGATGATGGACTCATGACTCTAGGAAACAGACTTTGTATTCCAAATGTCAAATAAGTGAAGGATAAGATACTCGATGAGGCACACAATGCGCCTTATGCTATACACCCAGGTAGTACCAGGATGTACAGGGATTTGAGATAGCATTTCTGGTGGAAAGGAATGAAGAGAGATGTAGCAGAATATATAAGCAAGTGTCTAGTGTGTCAGCAAGACAAAGTTGAACACCAGACACCTTCTGGCAAGTTAAAGCCATTGTCCATTCCTGAGAGGAAATGGAAACAAGTAACTATGGACTTTTTGATGAGTTTGCCTAAGACTAGTAGTAAGCATGATGCCATATGGCTTATTGTTGATCGTTTGACGAAGTCAACCCATTTTCTGGCAATTAAACAACTAATTCTCTGCATGTACGAAGTATATTGATGAGATGGTAAGATTACATAGGATTCCAGATTCTATAGTTTTTGACAAGGATCCCCAGTTTGCTTTGAGATTCTAGGGAAGCTTACAAGAAGCTCTAGGAACCAAGTTGAATTTTAGCACTAGTTTTCATCCCCAGACAGATGGTCAATCTGAAAGGACCATTCGGACTCTTGAGGGAATGCTCAGGGCATGTGTGATGAATTTCAAATGAGCTTGGGATGTGCATTTGCCACTGGTCAAATTTGCTTACAATAATTCATACCATTCGAGCATTCAGATGGCTCCTTAAGAAGCACTGTATGGAAGGAGGTGTAGAACTCTGATATGATGGGATAAAGAAGGAGAAAGGAAATTGATAGGGCCAGAGTTATTGCAGACGACAGTTGACAAGGTCAATTTAGCCAAGCAACAGCTTAAGGCAGCTCGAGATAGAATGAAGAGCTACACTGATGAACATCACAAGGAGATGGAGTACGAAGTGGGTAAGAAAGTCTTTCTTAAGACGTCTCCTTGGAAAGCAGTTATGAGATTTGGCAAGAAAGGCAAGTTGAGTCCTAGATATATGGGTCCCTATGAGATTGTTGAGAGGATTGGATCGCTAGCCTATAAGTTGGCGTTGCCACCAGAATTGTCACAAATATACGATGTCTTTCATACTTTCATGTTGAGGAGATATAGATCGGATCCATCTCACATCATTCAGACCACTGATTTTCAGTTGAGAGATGATCTGAGTTATGAGGAGATTATAGTAGAGATTTTGAACACTAAGGAAAAGGTCCTCAGGAACAAGATAGTTCAACTAGTCAAAGTCCTGTGGAGAAACCATTCTGTGGAAGAGGCCACGTGGGAGCCTTTGGAAGCCATGAAAGAGAAGTATCTACAACTCTTCAATGACTTAGGTAAGAATTTCGAGGACAAAATTCTTTTAAGAGGGGGGAAATGTTGGCCCCTGAATTTTTTTATTAATGAATAAGCATGATTTAAATTAATTTTAAGGTCTTGATGGGTTAATTATTTTTAGAGTAATTGGCATGTTAATGTTAGTAGGATTTACTACTTTGGTAGGTTAGAATTAATGTGGCAAGAGTGTGTAAGGGCAAATTTGGCAAGTCACTTAAGTTGTAAAGTCTTAAGGCATTGAAGGAAGGGTAAATTGGACATTTTAGATTTATTGAAGGTATAAAAGGAAGAAGAAATTGTTGTCTTGCATTTGAAGAAGTGAGAAAACGTGAGTGAGGGGTAAAGAAGAGAGAAAAATATGAAAAAGAGAGAAAAGAAAGAAAGAAGAGAAAACAAGCTAGGTTTCACTTTTTCTTATACTTCAAGAGAGAATTTGAGGGTACTCAAAAAGGGAAACATAGAGAGGAAGAGAACAACTTCCATTAGAGCCAAGAAACTCATTGTTTGGTGAAGATTTAAGGTAAGTTTGATTTTAATCCTTTGGATTTGTGAAAGGGTTTTAGTTCAAAGGGCTTAGGAAATACATGAGTTTAAGTATTCTAGGATTAATTTTAGTGAATGTACTTTGTGGGTTTCTCAATTGGAATTCCTATTGATTTGGGATTTTTGCCAATGTTGAAGAAAATCAAGACAGGCAAGAGGAGTAAGAGGAGAGGCACATTTGAGTAAGTTTTCAAGCAAGGAAATTAAGGTGGGTTACATTTTTATAATTAAGTAGTAGGCCATTAATGTTTTCTTTCAAATGATGGAAAACAAATGATTTTAACTATTTTATGAATGTGTAATTATTGCTCTTTGAATTCTTTGAGAACGTGTTATGTGTTTGGTATGTGATTACTGTGTTGATGATTTATGAAAAAATGTGAAAATGATTCTTGAAAAGATACTATATTTATGAAAGCAAGTTTTGAAAATGTGTCATTTTGGGCAACAAGTTTGCAAGTTATGAAATACATGTTATGTGGGTTTGGTTTAGTCCATTTTGTATTTCAAGTGCACTTCAACTAAAGGCTTCTCCCACTTGCCCGCTAGTGGCATGGAGCTCCTTTAAGGACTCCCTCATGTTTACGACTACACGAAACCACTATGTGGGATTGTGTTAGTTCGTTCTATTCACGACTACACAGGACCATTATATGGGAATGTGTTAGTTCGTTCGGTTTATGGACCACCCAAATCATTTTGATGTGCTTATGTGCTCATGATATGTTGAGAAGATTCATGTATACATGATTTGCATTATTCTGAATTTGATTGAGAATTGGGAAATATGTGTTTCATGATTCAATGTGAGTTTTAAAATGGAAATGAATGTTTAAATGATTTTTGCTTATTACCGATTATAAAAGTGTTACCTATGAGCTTTAAGCTTACCCCCCATTCCTTCCCATCTTAAGGCAATGAGCAAGATATCGAGTGATCGAGTCGAGAGTCAAGGCATCACTCCAATTTGTATATTTTGTTTTTAAAGCTAGATTATGTAAAACAAGGCTAGTCACATTTTGAGCAATTATTGTTCTTGTAAAGTTTGTATTTTTGGATTATGATGTAAAGTGGCTCCAAATGCCCACTAAAGTGTTGTAAAACTCTTATCTTTTGATGTTAATGAAACATATATACATTATGTTTTGCTCATGACTTTCCAAGTCTTTACATTGCATTTTCCAGTCTTTCATAGGGGTAAAATTTGTGTACTCAATGTAAGGGAAAATGTGGAATAATTTAGGCTGAATTAGACAAAGTTGTTCGCTTAGAAGTTGTAGCTTATCCTCTTAGCTTTCCAACGGTATAAATTATGTAATTTTTGGATATCAGAGTTGAGTGCTATGATCATTATAAGTTGGTAATGCTGCATGGCATGTATATCAGGATAGATAAGTAAATGATGAGATGTAGTTGAATGTGATGAATCAAATGAGTTGAGAATTGAGAGTTTTATGAGATTAATTTGGTGGTTGAATTGAAGTTAATTGATATTGCACTAGAAGTGATGAATTTAGGAAGATTATGAGTGAACATGATGTTAGAATGGATGTAGGAACCATTAGAAAGGTTTTGGAGGGAGTTTTGTATCACCTATGTCCGTTAGACGGACTTTAGGTCTGTTAAATGGATCTTCTCGGGTTTCTGAGGACCCCCAGCCTTACCCATGTCCGTTTAACAGACATTAAGTCCATTAAACGGACCTTCTCGGGTCTAGAAGGGCCCCTAGCCCCTTGTATATCCGTTAGGCGGACGTGTATGTCCATTTAACCGACATACATTGTACACTTTCGGAAATTTGCGTTTTTGTTTAAATGGCAAATTCTCACTTTAGGGTCTTCACAAAAGTTGTAGATCTAGAAGTCCTCTTTCAAAATATCAATGAATTACCTTAATCTAATATCTCTAGTGAAAGTTATGTCAATTGTCCCGAAACAGTTTCAATATGATTGAGGACAAAATCATGTTTGATTCTTTTAGATATAACTTCATCTTCTGACGTTCAAATGAAGTGATTCTTGAACCAATAGATCCCTAATACATTTTAATATCTCTCAATAAAAAGTGGTAGTCTTTAGGGCTTATTTGAAAAAGATTTATGGAAAGAAAGTGAGGGGTCAGTTGGGAGAGCATGATGGGGGTATGAACATACTTTGTCTTTTTAAGCATATCTTAATCTATAGAGCTCCGATTGAGATGATTCTTACTTCAAAATAAACTAGAGACTTAGAGCTACAATTATTCTGAAGAAGTCAAATTGTGATTTTGGTGATTGACTGGTGTGGGCACACCACCCTTGGGGATGATGGCTAATGAGGGTTCATTGAAATAACCCTATAGGGTAATACACTCACGGTTTATGACTCCGGATGTTGAGCTCCGAAAACGAGGTCCAACAATGAATGAGTCCTTATGAATACAAATGCATTTTCAAATGAGTTATATGATGTGAATTGATTATGATTGTTTGTGAATTTGGAATTTGTGTAATTATATAAAATGTGTAAATGCATAAGGTATTTAATGGTACATTATTGGATTTGTTTATGCTCATAAGGTATGTTAAGTTTGTTTGGATGTGCATATATATTTTCAATTTGAGGAAAAAGGGAATGAAGACATATGTTGCACAACATCTTTTGTATAAGATTATGAAATCCGAAATGGCTTATTTTAAAACTGTCAAGTTCTAGTCGTGGGTAAATAGGCATGCCTACAAGGGTCTGTAGCTACTTCTGTAACCAGAAACTAAGGTGTCTTCTATAACCAGACACTAAGGTGTCTTCTATACCAGACACTTCGATGTCTTCTGATTTTAGACACTTATGTGTCTTCTGTTTTAGAGACTGGTTTTGCTGCCGTGTAGGTTCTGATAAAAAGGTTAAAGACTGGGACAAGGACTACCGTAGTGGCCAATGAAGAATGTGTTCTATTTTAGAATTTGTTTTGTTTTAAAAGATGTATATTTGAGTTTCTAAGTTGTATATGACATTATGAGATAGTTTTTATTTTGTTTAATGGTTTTTAATAACCTTATTACGGGATGGATTATGTTTAAGGCATATATTTTGATAAGTGCATTATATATGATGTTTAATAAGTTCTGTTTAAAAACAACTTTTAATGAAAGGTAATGTACGTTTGCTTGAATTTCTGGGAATGCATATAATGAATGTTTAATATGTTTTTGATTATTTTGGTTCTGTTTTGTGTAGCATCTGCATATCCTCCCGGGGGTGTGTGGGTGTTACATTGTTTGGTATCAGAGCATGGTTTAGGTGATTTTGGTTTAACCAACACTTAAATATTACTTGTACTTAGATATAAGAGTTATGTTTGACCTAATGCGGGTTGTCCCATGTTTCGATTTTAGATTTAAGCATGGAAAGATCTCATGAGGCTGTTAATGAGGTTGTTAAGAGTAATAATCCTGCACAATCTTGTTAGTCTATATCTTGACCATCTGAGGTAAATCAAAATGAATGATGATCTGTCAGAGTGTGAGAAAATGAAAGTTTATTGATATCCTGATATAGGAGATACTATATGGTTCGATACGTTGGACATAGAGTCAGTGTATTTATATTCGTGGTTATATTAAAGAAGATGATATTAGTATTATGTTGTGGTTGTATACCTTTAAGTTGATGTGGAAGTAAAAATATTTTCGTGGATTGGACAGAGAAAAGAATAAAGATGTAAGTAAAAGTGATGGGATTTAAAGTGTACAAGCAAAATTGAAAGAAAACCAAAATTTCTATTACCTTGAGAGGTTAAACTTGGAATTGGAATGGTTGTTTAGGTATCATGTTGAAAGTTTGTGATTCAGTATAAGGTTATAACATTTGGTTTGATATTAGAATTTGATGATGGTTACATATCTTGTATTTCTAAATTGTTTGAGAACACACTTAAGTAAGATGAAATGAATGATAGTGATATATGTGAAAGTCGTCAAGATTAAGTTGATAAGTTATTGTGAGTGTACATCTGATAATGTGGTTGATTTGGTATTGTGAGTGTACATCTGATAATGTGATTGCTTTGGTGAATGATGTTACGGTGTCCATATGTATTATATGCTTGGATATGATAGTAATTGAGGTCAAGGTATCGTCAGCTTAAGATACTAATTGGTGACCTTTTGAAAATAAATCTCTAGATAATATGCAATGATGTTGATGGTGTATACCACGGCATAAGAGTAAAAAAGCATGCCTATCACTTCACTGAGCTTAATCATATAGAATATTTTGATTATATGAGATATGTTAGTAAATGATCTTATTGAAATATTATGCATAATTGAAGAGCAACAACGAACATATTTGACTAATAAGGATTTCGTGAATAGTATAGATAATTGAGAAATGAAATCTCTTGTATGAGAACTTTCACTAAATTGTATCATATAAATCAAATGTTCCATTTTTAGGAACAAATGAGTATTGAACGAATTAGATGTAAATATTGGAGTCGGATAAGTATGAGACTTAGGCTCAAGAAGTTGAATTTACTATTGAGAGTGCATGTACTTTGTTTGTTGTAAGGTATCCAAACTTTCACTAAATTGTATCATATAGATCAAATGTTCCATTTCTAGGAACGAATGAGTATTGAACGAATTAGATGTAAATATTGGAGTCGGATAAGTATGAGACTTAGGCTCAAGAAGCTGAATTTACTATTAAGAGTGCATGTACTTTGTTTGTTGTAAGGTATCCAAACTTTCACTAAATTGTATCATATAGATCAAATGTTCCGTTTCTAGGAACGAATGAGTATTGAACGAATCAGATGTGAATATTGGAGTCGTATAAGTATGAGATTTAGGCACGAGAAGTTGAATATACTATAGAGAGTGCATGTACTTTATTTGTTGTAAAGTATCCAAACTATGTTATTGGGTTATTGAATATGAGATGATAGTATTGCTATTTTTAGAAGGACTTAGATCCACAAGGTATTCTATGCCAAAATGTTCAAGCGGTATAAGTCAGATTCGATGTATGTGTACAACAGTTATCAGACTAGTATAATAACTTATCAGTTAGCTCTTTTTGAAGAATTGGTTGAGTTGCATGATGTGTTTCATGATTCTATATTGAGAAGATATCGGTCTGATGATATACATAAGATTCTTGTGTAAGAAATTCAAGTATAGCCGAAATCAACTATGAGGACTTAGTATTCTCAACTATTTTTATCAAGTATGAATTTCGAGGACGAAATTCTATTAAGGGGAGAGAATTGTAAGGCCCTAAATTATACCCTAGTTGAAATGTTACACATTCATGAAAGTACATGTATGATAGGTGTTAAAAATTGTAAGATGATTGAGAATTGCATATGACTTGAATTTTGGTTTAATGGATCATACTTAATGATTTGGATTTAACTGATACCATTAGATAATTGAGATATTAAAATTTACATTTGGAGTAGGAAAATTGTCAAATGATAAGATAAGTTGGTACTTGAGAATTGGAATGACTAAGCCTGTGAGTTAGTAACATTTGGCATAATTGGTGCATTGACAAATGGCAAAGTTTGTAAACACGTTGATGAGAATGGAGAAAGTGCTTGGTTCTAGTATAATTATTATCATCCCAATGGTCCTTTGCATTTACTTTGAAATGCTTTTAACCTCATGCTAGGCATCCCTACTTCCTCCAAAGTTAAATTGATTGTCAACAATAATGCTTTGTCTTGGCCATAAGCTCACTTAGGAATGTTTTCCTTCCTTACAAATGCAATCCCTATCTATCTTTTTTATGCTAAAAAGGAGGATAACTTTACTTGGTTGAGAACAATTATGGTTGCATTACTAATAGATCATGTTTTGGCATCTTTGAAGAAGCTACATCTAAAGTTCCATAGTTATACCTAGTTTGGTCTTCCATAAATCTTCCTAAAGCTTTCTTGGTACGTTGGTTAGCAATTAAGCATAAGCTTAGCACCAGAGAAAATTTTTTCGTTGCCTTTATCAGTAGCCAAATGTGTCCCCTTTACTAGGGGTGTTCATGGTAGAGTAACCTGACCCGTTCATAAATAACCTGAACCTGAACCTAAATGTGAGTAACCTGACCCGTTCATAAATAACTTGAACCTGAGCCTAAATGTTAGGTTCAATAATTTCACGAACCTGAACCTGAACCTGAACCTAAAGAACCTATGATTGGTTAACCTATTTTCAAGTTCGGTTCTCAAGATAACCAGAACCTATTCATATCAATATATATGACAAAAAATTATAAAAATAATTGGTGAAAACAAATACAAATTAATCATAAAAGTATGATATAAAATCCATAAAAAATTAATCCAATATGTTAAACCCAAGC
>JANIPN010000009.1:6471510-6481730 GCA_027478595.1 Erythroxylum anguifugum
TTTGACACATATTAATTACTATTTGAAGTAGAAGTATTGAGTGTTATGCATTAGTTGTTACTTATAATAGCAATGTTTAAGATTAATATTTAATAACATATAATTAAAGTAGTGTTTTTTCCTTTTCTTCTTTTTTTTACTCAAGAATAAATATAATAAAGACTAGTGAATTTATTATTATTAATATCCTCTTAAATTATATCAAAATATATGATAAGTTTTTTTTTAGTGTTTCAACCTTTCAGGTTCAGGTTTAAACCTAGAATCGTAAGTCAGAAACCTGAACTTAAACCATGAACCTGATTTTTCAGGTTCGGTTCGAACCGAACCTGAACTCAGGTTTGGTTAATCTTGTTTACAGGTTTAGTTCATGCGGTTCAGATTCGATTCACAAGTTCGCGGGTTTTTTTGAACACCTCTACCCTTTACAACATCTTTCTAAAAGACCTGGATCATCTCTTCTTCAGTTGTAACTTTGCCGAGGATACCTAGAAGAAAGTTCTCAATCTCTAATCTCTTACAATGCAATGTTGTTTCTTGGAGACGACTTATAAATTAGGCTTGCATGATCAAACATAGATTCAACGAGGAAACAAGAATCTTTAGCATTGCTTTAAGCTGCATAATTTACTCGATCCAGAGGGAAATGAATTGCAAGATCTTCTCCAACTTAGCAAAGGACGCACAATCATTTATGTTAGACACAATAATATGGATCAAAGAAATTATCCTTTCAAGAAAAAGTTTTACACATTTTACGTTTTATTTTTCTTTAAAAGTGATTGACTTATATATATATATATATATATATATATATATATATATATATAGTTGCTAGAGATATCCTAGAAGGGTCCCAATTATGGAAATACATCTTTAAGTTATACACACCCAGATTAATCCCCGCTCGAACTGGGTAGGTCCCTTGTGGGAGGCAAAGCTCTAACCCCAAGTTTTAAACAGCTGCATACATGAAGGAGGTTTGAACCCACAACCTCAATTAAGCCAAAAAAATTCCTTACCAACTCACTTCTACCTTGTGGTTATTGAATTATATTAATACACTGAAAGCATAATTAATTTCAATTTAATTTAATCGATGCATCATAAGTGAAAAATTAAAAAAAAAACAGATAAAAGTGGCAATAAAATTTTCGGGATTTAGGAGGGTCTCAATTATGGAAAGACACCTTTAAGTCATTCACACCTAGATTAATTTCCGCTCGAGCCGGGTAAATCTCTTGTGGGAGGTAAAGCTCTAACCTTAAGTTTTAAATAGCTGTATACATGAGAGAGGTTTAAATTCACAACTTCACTTAAGCCCAAAAAGTTTCTTACCAACTTACCTTCGTCTCGTGGGTATATTATATTAATACACTGAAAGCATAATTAACTTCAATTTAATTTAATCGATGCATCATAAGTGAAAATAAAAAAAAAACAGATAAAATTGGCAATAACATTTTTGGGGTTTAGGGGTTTGGTGCCGACAGGTGGGGAGCTTCTCTTTTTCTCTCTCGCGTAGTTCTCTTTGTCTCTCAAGTCAGACGGCAGTTCGTCACGGCCAACCACTTCTTCTCTCTTGTTTCGGGGTAGTGATCTTTATTTTTACTCTTTAAACATTAGACTTGAACTGTTGCAGGCCAACAATTTTGCGAAGATGAATTTCAAAAATGTCAAAGTTCCTAAGATGCCTGGTGGTGGTGCGGCTTCTGCTCTGATAAAGACCGGGGTTATTGGTGCGCTTGGCTTGTATGCAGCTTCAATTAGTCTCTATAATGTTGAGGGAGGGCATCGAGCCATAGTTTTTAACCGCCTCGTTGGTGTCAAAGACAAGGTTTGTGTTTTTTTTTTTAATGTATGCTATTTTCTTCTTGGATGATATAATTTAAGCCCAGAATCTTTTCCCTGAAGTTTACTTTGGATTATTTAACTGTATCATTGTGTGTCTTCATGTTTCATATATATGTGCATCTTCTGTGTTGCTAATAATACGCCCCAGTTTTATGATGCCATGCTCACTTTCACAATACACTCAACCATCCCAAGGCTTTCCCAACTAGAAAAACTCTAAATTAAGTGATAGTAATTGAGTTGATTATTGGGGAATGATGACGTTGATGCTTTTTTTTATTATTTTTCATTTCAATGAGCTGGTTTGAAAGAACTTTTTTTTTCTTTTGATGTTTTTTCCTTTTTGTCTTTTTTTTCACTATACAGAGGCTACAGTAAATCTGGGTTGCCTGCAATATATGGATTTGTAGACATAAATGAAGAACCTCTTTCCTATTCCAAATTTGTTGTTCCCTATAGTTTGCAGATTTCCTGATATTTTTACATTGTGCAGCCTTTAGGATCAGTTTTAGATCTTATTCCCGTACCAGTATTCTGAGTTTGAAGTTCTTGAGCCTGCAGAATATCTTCCATAGCAGTCTTAATGTATGGTAGTTGTTCAATTGTCGCTTTGATAGGATCAAGAGAGTACTAATCCATGAAGAACTAGTACCTTGTTAGTTTATTTGAACATAGGCAGTGTGATTCCACTTTCTTTTCAGTTGGTAGTCCATAAAATTAATGAAATCGTAGTGGTAGAAGTTGTGGAAATAGAAGATTGGGATTATCAACCAAGTTTTTTCACATGAATTCTGCATAATTCTATGTTCTTATAGCTGCAACACTGCCATAAGAATACTTGATTTTCTATATATATGTTCTCTGAATTTATTCAAATACTTCAAGCTTCTTGCTATTATAATATTTTGGATATTCTTTGATTTTGTTTCATTGAACTTACTGCTACACAGCAAAGTTGTCGTTGTTGAGCTTTTCTGAGTATGTTACTTTGTGGTTTATTTTATCAGTAATCTCAACGATAATAACAAAGTGTGATGCTCCTTTGGATGGTTTTCCAATTTCATTTAAAGTAAACTGTTCTTGTTAACTTTGCAGGTTTATCCTGAAGGGACTCATCTTATGATTCCATGGTTTGAACGACCAGTAATCTATGATGTCCGTGCACGGCCTCATCTGGTAGAAAGTACTTCAGGAAGCCATGACCTCCAAACAGTAATGCACTCTATGCTTTGTTACTACACTTTTTGCTGGGCTACTAAAACTGATTTGCAGGGTTGATTATGTACTTTAAAATGTTAAAAGAATTAGCAGTTCTACAAGCTTCATCTATGAGATGTTGTATTGATTAGTAGTGCCATTTGTTCTTGAAATTACTTAGAACATCCATTTATTTGTAACCGCTTTGTATCATTATTCTATTAATGATGTTTTAGCATATATATCTTCCTTTGGCTTGGCTAGAACTTTCATTTGTCTCCTTATGTATGATGCATGAATAGATGATATTTTGTTAGCTGAATGAAGGACTTGGAATCCTGATTGGTGTATAAAAGTTTATGTATGTATATTGTGTATTTCTTTTTCTTTCTCTTGCATCTTAATAAGTTCTTGTTGCTTATAGTTGGGTATGCTGCAATTACCATGTAAGTTACTTCATGGACTGTTCGTCCAGGCTTCTGTTAGATGCATGTACTTTTGTGAGACTTACAACTCTTGATCTATCTGTTTGCATCATTCTGATACTTAAGATCTAGAGTTTATAGATATTAATACACATTCTTGTAGGTAAAAATTGGGCTTCGGGTTCTTACTCGTCCTGTCACAGACCAATTACCAAGAATATATCGCAATCTTGGAGAGAATTATAATGAAAGAGTCTTGCCTTCTATCATTCATGAAACATTAAAAGCGGTGGTTGCCCAGTACAATGCCAGCCAACTGATTACACAGAGAGAAGTAAGAATTCGTTAGGTTCTTCCTGCAAAAAAATGTTTGTAATTTAGTTAGCATCCTTGAGTACTGGGAAGCATTTATTTGAAGAACTATTTGGTAATGACATTGCTTCTTTATTCTTTTCTATAGTTGTCACAGCATTATGCATTAACTTTGGGTATCCTGCAGGCTGTGAGTAGAGAAATAAGAAAGATTTTGACAGAAAGGGCTGCCAAATTTGACATTTCACTTGATGATGTATCAATTACCAGCCTGACTTTTGGGAAAGAATTTACTGTTGCAATTGAAGCAAAACAGGTAGCTGCACAGGATGCAGAAAGGGCTAAATTTCTTGTGGAGAAAGCTGAACAAGACAAAAGGAGTACTGTTATCAGAGCACAGGTCAGAAAGAAACTATTTATTGTAGATGCCACGATGTATCCTATTTAAGATGCATAATCTTTATTTGTTTCTAGAAGGTTTTCTTGGCATCTGCTAGGATTTGTGGTTGATAACGTTCATAGAGAAAAAGTAGTAGAGAATAAGCAAGGATTTTTTTAATATTCAATAAATTGCTAGCAAAATATACTGCTTTCTACTAGATACTATTTCACAAAAAACTAGTAATTTTCTCATTACTTCCCGGTGTTCTTATCCCTCTAATTATTTCCCACTTATTGGCTTGTAGGGTGAGGCAAAGAGTGCTGAGATGATTGGTCAAGCAATTGCCAAGAATCCTGCATTCATCACTTTAAGGAAAATTGAAGCTGCCAGAGAAATTTCACAAACTATTTCGAATTCAGCCAACAAGGTTTTTCTGCACTCCAATGACTTGCTTCTGAATCTTAGTGAGATGGAGTTGGAAGCAAATGGAAACAAATAGGTGCATTTGATTGCACGATTCCCACTTTTTGTTGGTTTTCTTCTGTCAAATTGCTTAGTTTGATGGATGACTAGCAACATGGATCGTATTGGGTCTGGAACTTTTCTGCTGATAGTAACAACTTTCACATATTTACACTTAATTGAAATACAAGAAAATCAGTTGGTTAAAGAGTTATGCCCTTGGTTGTTCTCGTCAGATATTTTGTTCATTTGTCTAGACAGTCTGATGAACATGATTGTGCTATGGGGTTGATACAACGGTTGAGAATAATAGAATACCTTTGAACTTACTCTGTTGATGAAATCTATGTTGATCTATACTACTCTTCCCTAGATAGAAGTTCCTGGTCCACATACGAGCACTTTATATTATCAACAAAATAATATATTATTTCCGTTTACATTAAAAAAGACGAAGGTAGTACTGTTATATGCAATGTTTTAAAAAATCAGATAAAAAATTAAACAGAAAAGATAAAAGATTTAAGATTTAAAAAGTTGAGATCGTCATAGAATTGATTTAGAATAAGATTGAAAGAGATTGTTATTGTCTGAAGTTTAATTGTAAAAAGATTGTTAAATAAAAGTAAATTGATTTATTTGATTTATAAAAACTTATTTATAAAAATCGACCGATTAATTAATGAATTGATCTTTTTTTAAGGTAAATTGAATTAAAAAGTTAAAAATTAATTGAAAAGTTTGCTGATTTAAGATTTTTATGGTTCAGGACTGTTACAAATATTGTACCTTATTTGGTAACAGATTTAGTTTTGGTATGGTACGGTATAGACACCAATAAATATTGGGTCCTATTTTAGATAATTTTTTAAAATGATAAAATAATTTTTGAATTTTATAAGATTAATAAATCTTCCTTTTTAATTTATCATTATAAATTATTAAATAAAAGTTCAAATTAATATGTAAAATAATTTTTTAATTGATTTTTCTAAACTCCCATATTTTGTTTTAAGCAATGTTATTAATGCTTACCGACATTGATATTGGATTTGATTATGATACGGTATTGTACATGTATCGATTAATACTTAGTACTATTTTGAATATTTTTAAAATTTATATTGTAGTCTTTGAATTTTTTAAATTGCAAAATAGTCCTTCAATATATTGAACTGTATAATATATTATTTTCCAACAACCTTATTTCCAAAAATTATGATAATAGAAAATTTTAAAATAAAAACAATCTATTTGTTTTATTAATAATACTTTTCACATATTTCAAATATAGATAACTACAATTAATATAAAAAAAGGAATATTTAATCTTCATACAAATAAAAAATTAATGACAATATAAAGTATTTAAAATGTTATAATTTTATCATATAATAAATAATAATTATATTAAAATATCAAATTAAAAGAATAATAAATATTAATGACTAACCATTACAATTCACAACAATAGTTTGTGCTGAAGAACCAACTAGAAATGAAAGTTGAAATAAAAATATTTACAATTATATTACATATATTGAATCTAACATGTACATCAAAGATAAGTGAAATTAAAAAAAGAAAATAAACAAAAAACTAGGAGTTCATTCAATCGAACACTCATTCAAATCGCATTGACCACAGTTTTATTTGGCACAAAATCTTCATTAACGAGAGAAATCTCATCATCACCATCATTTAAAATCACTTCACCAAATGACATGTAACTATTTTTTCATCCAAGATTATCTTTCAAGTTATTCTCACCTTTCAAACTTGGTTTCTCATAAACCCAATCCTCTAAAAAATTGATATGATCAAGAAAAAATAGATATAAATAACTATTTGTTCTATTAAGAATCTTAGTAAGCAATAAAATTAAATTATTAAGAAATTAAAAGAAATTATATCCAACTTAATGATGATAATAACATACATTTTCCGAAGTTTTAATTGTACGAACAAAGACCAAGTTGTGTTCATCATTTGTGCTCTAATTTATTATTTTTCTTAGAATGAATGAATTCAAATATACTCCTATTCTTTTCACACCTTATTGTACTCACATATTAACTTAGAATTTGAATTGCAAACCTTTGCAATTCTGGAGAACTACTTTCGATTGGTCCTACCAAATGACTGTAAGTTGTAAGACAACAAAAGTAACATTATATACTAAATAAAGTGACGATTAATTTTCAACAAATAATAAAAATGAAAAATATATACGTAGATTAAGTTTGTTTGTTTGGTGAATAGCAATTCATATCTTAAAATCAACATAAGCATCCTTATAAATCTCTATTTGTGAGCCTAGAAGATCTTGCATCATCTCATGAGCAACAATTATTGTAATAGTTAATAGCATTCTACTACTAACTTCATCTTTCTTTGTGAAACTTAGTTTAAAATAGACATTAGGATTCAAAAATGACCCAGATGCAAAAAAAATAAGAATAAAGTTGTCTTTCTTATCTCTCATTGACGACTATAAGAGAAGGTGCATACAAAAAAGGCCTATTTTTTAGATTAACCTTAATTGCTTCCTTTACCCTGTTTATGGCATCAAAAAAATAACTCATTGTTGCCTTCTCATCACTATCATTCAAATGAAGAACCCTCACTAAAGGCTCTCAAAATCAGATGAAAAATTGACATTGGGATCAAAATTCATTATCTTCAAGTATGTTGGACCCCGTTTCTGGAGTCCAACATCCGACGTTAAATAAAAAAGTGATCTTCATTACTCCGTATTTTCGGACAGATTTTGGGGAATATCAAATTGGAATTTCAATTTGACTTCTTGAGAAAATTTGTTCTCCATTGTCTTAAGTTTCTAATGACATCAAAATCATTTAATTTGGTTTAGAAATCTGAAAGTTATAGCCCAAACATTTTCGCACTGTTATTAAACAAAAACAATACACTATACTCAACTTCCATCCAGAAATTAATAGTCTTAGAGACTGAATTAAAAATAAATTTCTTCAGATAATTTGTAGCTCTATATCTCTAGTTTATTTAGAAACAAGAATCATCTCATTTGGAGGTTGGATGATGAAGTTATGGCCAAAAGCATCAAACATGTTTATGTCCTCAAACATACTGAACCTGTTTCGGGACAATTGACATAACTTTCACTAGAGATATCGGATTAAGGTCATTCTTAGACGATTTGAAAGAGAACTTCTAGATATACAACTTTCTTGAAGAACATGAAGAGATATTTTGCAATCTAGAGGGTCAAAATCTCGAATTTCGAAAAGTGTAGATGGATCAGACGAAGTGATTCAGTCTAAGATGAATCAGACGAAGGGATTCAGTCTAAGATGAATCAGACGAAGGGGTTCTGCCTAAGATGGATCAAAAGAAGGTTCAGTCTAAGATGAACCAGAAGAAGGTTCAGTCTCAGATGAACAAAAAGAAGGTTCAGTCTAAGATGAAGCAGGCGAAGGTTCCGTCTAAGATGGATAAGACGAAGGTTCAGTCTTAGACGAAGGATCAGTCTGAGATGGATCAGATGAAGGTTCAGTCTCAGATGGACCAGACGAAGGTTCAGTCTAAGATGGAGCAGACGAAGGCAGACGAAGGTTCAATCTAAGATGGAGCAGACGAAGGTTCAGTCTAAGATGGAGTAGACGAAGGGTCAGTCTAAGATGGAGCAAACGAAGGGTCAGTCTAAGATTGAGCAGACGAAGGTTCAGTCTAAGATGAACCAAACGAAGGTTCAGTCTAAAATGAAGCAGAAGAAGATTCTTAGAGCAGACGAAGGTTCAGTCTAAGATGAACCAGACGAAGGTTCAATCTAAGATGAACTAGACGAAGGTTCAGTCTAAGATGAAAGCCTGAATGCGTTTATTCAGGTCATAACTCAAAATCAAGAAATGAACAATAAGAGGTTCGATTCCTTAGAGACATCTATAAAGAGGATTGAGATTCAAGTGGGGCAACTTGTAAATCAAACGCATAACAATCAAAGGGGAAGGTTGCCCAGTCAACCCGAGCAAGCCTAAACAATCACCATTATAAGAAGTGGTAGATTGATTGACAATCATGTTGAGTTTCCTTCTGAGCTGCCTGACGTTGATGATCAAGAGAAGGAAAGCCTCACCAAAGAAGGAGATGAGAAAAATGAGAAAAGCAATGGGAGAAACTCTTCAAGTCACATTCAGAAGGGTGAACGAATTAAGCATTACACCAAGGACAATGAAGGATAAAACTGCACAAGGCAATGGACCCTTATCGACAACCAATTCCATATCCAAGTTGCCTTAAGGAATCGAAACAAGATGGGCAGTTTTCCTATCTATATCGCATGCTTTCTAAGGTCAATGTTATTCTTCCCTTGTCATATGTGATTAATAACATTCCGAATTATGTCAAGTTCTTCAAGAAACTAAGCACCAAGAAATAAAATTTTGAGCCTAACAAAAAGGTGCTAGTTTTGAAAGTAGCAAGTGCAATTCTGCAGTCGCATTTACCCCCCACATTGAAAGATACAGGATGTTTTATTGTGCAACTATCAATAGGTAATGGTGATGAGGTTAAGGGTATGCTTGATCTTGGAGCAAGTATAAATATTATGCCTCATTCTGTTTATGAGAAATTGGATATAGGATAGTTAAGACTAACCAATATGTGCCTACAATTAGCTGAAAGGTCAATCCATTATCCGAAAGGAATAATGGAAGATGTGTTGGTGAAGGTTAGTGGATTGATTGTTCCTATAGACTTTGTGGTCTTAGACATGGGGGAGGTAAATAGTAAGGGAAGGAGCACACCATACTCGTAGGGAGGCCTTTTATGGCCACTACTAATACCTTGATTGATGTGAAGAACAAAAAGCTGAGCATGACTGTTTTGGGAGAACCAGTAGAATTTTCAATCTTTAATGTTGAACCTATTCCTACGACTACTATTTCTGAAGACTGTTCTTTTGTTGGTCAAGTTAATGCTAAATATTATGATTTTGCTTTGCAAAAAGAAGAGGGAAAGTAACTAGATTGGGTTAAGGAGAGTGATGAATGCTGCCAACTGCTAATGGATGCAGCTGAGAAAGTGTTTGGAAAATTCTTAAAGACAGATCCACATTAAAATAAGTAAACGGTGGAATCAATCGCTTTGAGCTACCCACCTTGAGCATGAGCATTGAAGCGTCCAACTATAAGACGTTAACGAAGCAACCCATTTAATTTCTATTTGTTTTTCATTTATCTGTTTGTTATTAATTTTCTTAGTGAACCTTAACTTGGTTTGTTTTCTTTATGTATGCAGGCTTACTCTCCCGTCTCTTCTTTCTATTTTCATTGCAACTATTCTTCATTCCTTGACACAGTACACCATGTTCCGCACTAGATCAAAATAGTGATCACCCCAACATTCGTATCGTATTTCTATCCCTTTCTTTATTGCTTGTTAGTTTAATTTCTTTTAGCTTAAATGTTTGTCCTTATTGTCTTAATTTTTATCTTTTTTCTTAGACTTCTCTTTTACTTTTTTGTATCACATTAGAAATAGTGTGATGTTCAAGTTGGGGGGGGGGGGGATAAATCATTATTTGTGTATTGTGTGTTTGTTTTCCCATT
>JANIPN010000009.1:6547018-6561038 GCA_027478595.1 Erythroxylum anguifugum
CCAAACAATGGCTTGAGTCATTTGGGTCATTCCATTCCATTCCCTTCCATCCCTCCACCCACATCCAAACATACCCTAAAAGTCATGTGTATCCTTACAACTCAGATTCCACATATACATTATACAACGTTATTATGAGTCCAATCTTAGTACAAAATATGAAACATGAAGATGGGATGCTAATACTAAAGACATATATCTAGACTCGTCATATTCAAACTGACCAGATCTTTGAGTCATTCTTGTCCCCAAAGTGCAAGTACTAGACTTCTACTATATAACCTCAGTAGCTAGAAACTTCCTTGAACCTAAAAAACAACGTTGCAATTTTTGATGCGTTTGCGAACTCAGTGAATGAACCATTATCGATTTATTCACTCAAGTCATATCACGAAAACAAGTTATAACCCAATTCAACAAGTATATTATACCATCCAGTATTGAATACCACATCACATTTCATCATACTTCAACAAGTACATCACGTAAGCTAGCATTGCATATCAAAACACATCATCCATTTACTTCAATTGTAATTCACTATTTCAAACAATTCAATAATATATTCCGATTCAATCATTCGATACATGTAGGGATGTATATTCAAATGCACGTATGATTCTATTTTCATTTTTGCTTTGTTGTGATCAAGTACCTATCAATCTAATTTACTGTCCTGTATCTGTATGTGGACACCGAGATCATTTTTGGCCTGTATCCATTGTAAATACCAAGATGTCATCTGAGCCTGAGGCTCTTTTTTCACAATCCTGAGCTCAAAGCTCTTTTCCCATTTTGATCACTTTGGTCATAACTCCTTTATCTGTGTAAGGTTTCGGTCATGCATCTCATGCATAATATATATCAAATATACGTAGCAGAAAATAAAACGGAACCTCAAAAACCATATCTACTCATGCATATAGATATAGAAAAAAAATATGAAATGTAAGATGTTTACATACCTTTTCGACGATCTCCTTTGTTCTTTAATCTTCTCCACGTTGGGTTGTCGTAAACCACAACGATCAACGTAGATCGTCTATAATGAAAGTCCACATGAAGATAGAAGGATGAAACCTCACTAGGAGATAACTAGAATTCTTTCTTTGTGTTAGCAAAGACAAGAACTTTTGTGAGAGTTAGAGAGAAAAGGAGTGTGTTGTTATAAAGAACCTTTCTTTCACTTATATCTTACATAAGATGCACGAAAATCATCTCTATTTTCTGTACCATTTGGCCTTCTATAACCCCTATTACCAATAGAGGGTTATGGGAAGTTAATTGTCATGAATAACATGCATTAATGGAAGTTTTAAGAAATTAATAACCATAAATAACATGCATTAATGGAAGTTATGAGAAGTTAATGACCATAAATAGCCTGCATTAATGGAAGTTTTGGGAACTTAATGAGCAAATTGGCAGCTAACAACACTTAATTCTAATCTATTCCATGCAACCTTTCTATTATGATCACATGGCGATTCAATCCCAAAACACTCTCATTTCTTAATTCAACATTCAAAACCATTTTACTCATCCTTCAAATCTCCTATGTGTGTGACCTATTAAGTTCCCGATTATGTTGTCCATTTGAATTAACACTTAATTCAAGTAAATCAAGAATGGTATCTAGCAACACGTCATGACCTACAATTGACTGGAAAGTTAGTGGTTTGACTATGAACCCTTCTATTCGCAATGTTGCCATACAATTTTTCCTTTCACCATCTATATCCCATTTGGTTCAGAGTATGGTCAGAGCGTCAACCACTAGATTGACTACGTCACATCTAGTCCAAGTGATATTAGATCTTATCATGAGGATCTCATTACTCTATGTATCATTAAAGACTCTCTTCATAACATATATCTTCTCTAGTCAGAGACTCCCAAGTAATGACCCCAACAAGAGGCCATGGGTATCATCTCCTTCTATCAGGAGTGGTGAATCCTTTATTGGCTACTTAATTACCTCTGAATACTTTAAGATGTACTCAATCACCACCTTATGAGTAACACTTAAAAGGCACCGATGAATGGAGTCAAAGCACAGGATCAGTATCCAAGATACCCTTGAGCTCCTCAAGTCAAAAGATACTTGCACCATTTCTATGATGAGACTATCATTAACACTGAAATAGAATTTCTATATGATTGTCTCATAGGAGGTGAACCCAATGTACTTACTACCCTTAGTAAGCATCCACATGTTAACTCTAAACAACTAATGTCTATAACGTATGAGATTTACTGCATGATCCAATCAAGGAGTATAACATGTGCTAGTATATCCAGATTAATGATATCCCATCTCATTAATCCTATGACTAGGGAACGTTTAGGTACTAACATAATTACACATGATAGGAATCTCATTATCATGATCTCATCATGACTTCCTCCATGCTATGTTTTGTATAGAGGACTTCATTAAATCAATTTAAAATCAACATCAAATCCATAAATGTATGAACATCAAAATATGAAAAATTCCTTTATTAATCATAAAATAATTTGTACAGTAAGTGCTAAAGGTGATTACCTTTAGAGTAATTTTCTAACAATTTGATCATGCTTTTCTATGTGATGTGATGTATCTTTTCATATTCCATGCTTTCATTTCAGTATACCCATGCCTCATATCAAGCTCCTCGGATCTAAGTTCGACATTTATCAATCAATTGTACACACATTTCAGATTAAAAATTCAATTTAGACAGAAGCACACATAATTGAGTTTACACATCTAAGTTAACTCATAGTACAATCCAAAAACATATTGCATCGATGTTCTGGCAATGTCTGGATATTGACGATGACCTTATGCATCTATCATCATACAATACACACGAAGTTCACAAATCACTAATTTGTTTGATCTTATGAATATACAATCATGCACATGTATACGAATCATGTTTCAATGTATGCTCAATTGACTTTCCGGGTATGTATTCTTATACAAATTTCTTGACCATTTAAACATTATAGCTTTTATACACTAGTTTGCAATCAGGTTTATACCTTAAGTAAGCTTGATTTACTCCAAATATACCACATGAATTACATTATATCGGAATGAATTTGGTGAATTTAGAATATGATTTTTGTGATTTCATTCACATGCATAATATGAATATACACGCATGAATTTTGATTTAAAAAATTACACTCAATTGACATATTTCAGGGTATGAAAGATTCTAAATAGTTGTCTTGTATTTTGTTTTGCCAATAAAAAGAATTGAGGGATTACAATTAGTAATTTGAGGTTATTTGTCAAAACTGGAAGATTTATGGATTAAAATATACATTTAGCCTAAGAAAATTTTCAAATAGCAAGACAATTGACATGTGAAAATTTAGGATAACTAAGCCTATAAAATGAGTGACATATGGCAGTATAATTGATTTACAAATGGCCTAGAGAATTAAGTGACAAATGGCAGAGGAGCTAAGGGACATTTGCCAGCTGAAAGAGTGGACATATGTCTTGTTTGTTTTCTTGACAAGTGTCCTTCTACTAATCCTACACTTATACCAACATAGACACTTCTAACACCATCTTCATGTTTCTGTTGTGCTCTCTCCTTCTTCTCCCTCTCACTGCCAAAACTTACTTCTCCATCACATCTCTGTATTTTGCCTAAAGTCTGTTCAATTTCAACACCAAAATCTATGCAAAAATCCTTCATAAAGATAGTTATAGAAGCATAGCATTGTTGTATTTGTTATTATCTTCTTGTTTCTGCTAAAACCATCCTACTCCCACCTTGTTCTTAAAATGGTCTCGCATGCATGTGAGGCAAAGCAAGCTTGATACTTTGAGGTGAAATTTGAACTAAATAAGTAAGTGAAATATTGATATTTGTGGCATGCGATATGATAGATTGCATGTGGTATTGGTGTTGACATTATGCTGGAAAGCGATGAATAAAAAAGATTATCTTCTGTTATGGTTTTGGATGCATGAGAACAGTAGTTTATAGGCTATTATATAGATGATCTAAGTTGGGATTCAAAGTGTAATTGATGAGAAATTCATGATAAAGATAGGTATTATTAGGATGTTTTGGAATATGAAAAGTTAGAGATGTAAATGAGATTGCAAAAAGGAAATCGTTAATGATTTAAGTGAGCAAAATTTGGGAGCCTTAATGTTATCAATGTGGATGCTAAATTAACCTGAAATGAAGTTGCTTTAAGGATCATGAAATCTGGAAAAATTCAAGTAATAATGATGTCTCTAAGTATGTGAAATTTGTGGAGAATTGAGCAAGAAAGATTGTGTGCGATCGTGGCTTGATTATTTTCCTTCTGTCATGATCGTAGCAAGGTTCCCACGATCATAGGCCTACATTTGGATTGAAAATCTTCTATTTTGTGTACATGTTGATCTAATTAAGGAAAAGTCACACTAAATTGGTCTATTTGGTCTTGATTAAAGCTTAGAATGAATCTAGATTGTTGCTTGATTAATTGATTAAAGAGCTTGATAAGTTTATGTTGTTAATTGATGTCATAACTTAAAGAATGTATTGTTTTGGTATTAATGTAACCTAATCTAGAAATTATGATGTGATGAAGAAATGAAAGTATTCTTATGAATGTAAACATGATCTTAAGGATTTGAGTAATGTGTATTAAATATGGACAAAAGAGAATTGGAAAATTGTATGGTTATATATTGCTAAAAAAGCTTGGTGAACATATGATTGATGAATTTGAAATAAATCAAACTTACTAAGGGTACAAACCTGATTAAATGGTCAAGAAATTTGTATAAGAATACATACCATGAAAGTCAATTGAGTATGCATTGAAACATGGCATATATATACATGTACATGATTGTATATTCATATAATCAAACAAATTAATGATTTGCGAACTATATGTGTATTGCATAACAATAGACGTGCAAAGTGATCGTCAATATCCAGGTATTGCAGAAATATCGACGCAATAATTTTTTTGAAACGTACTGTGAGTTAACTTAGATATGTAAACTCAATTATATGTACTTTTGTATGAATTGAATGTTTAATATAAAGTGTGTGTACAATTAATTGATAAATGTTGGACTTAAATATGAGGAGCTTGATATAAGGCATGAGTATACTGATATGAAAGCATGGCATATGAAAAGATGCATTTTATCACATTGAAATGCATGATCAGATAAAGATAAGTAAAAATTAATCTTCGAAAAATGGCCAAAATATAAAGCTTCAACTCATTTTAATTATTTGCTTCTTAATTGTACCTAAAATTAATATCTTAAGTAATTTCATGTCAATAATCACTAAGTGTTATGGAATAATTTCATAATCAAAAAATTCCTCGAAACATGAAGTTCGTGAGCATCTGCGTGTTCGCCCAATACAAGCCACAATCATGACCTACATCTAAGCCTTTTGTCACAATCGTGACATGTAAGCCACGATCGTGGGCCAAATCTGGTGCTTTTGACACGATCGTGGCCTGACATGTAACGATCATGAGCCGTTGTTTCGACATGAATGTCTTTCGAAACTCCTCTGTTCTTTGATATTGACCTTGAAATACTAACAAACACATCAAGGTACCTCAAAAACATAATATTTAAACACAATTCTAACCTAAACACTTACTAAATGATCGAATTAATGACTAAACACATATTAAACTATTCCCTAAAATACGATACAATTTACACTCATCAAAGCTTCAACTTATTAAATCTGTGCTCAATACATTACATATTTACTAGAGTTCACACAATTTTCTTTTTAAGTATGTTATCAAGTCAGTTGAGAGACCATTTAAGAACTTTCTTATGGAATCACTCGAGTGGTACAAAAGGTGTTGCTAAAGTCAAGTGGTCTTATTTGTGTTTTCCCAAAGAGGAGGGTGGTTTAAACATCTCATCAGTCAAATTAACCAGCCAAGTGTCATCCTTAAAAGAATATGGTGGATACTCGAGGATAGGAACTCTATATGGGTTAGGTGATTACATTCTTACTTTCTCAAAGGCAGATGCATATGGGAAATAAGCAAGAGTTCTTCTAACTCTTGCTTCCTTAATCAACTACTTCACTTGAAGAACTTAGTCTAAGAGGATGTATTCTGTAAAATTGGTAATGGACGACATCTTTCTTTGGTTTGACAATTGGTCTGGTCAAGGTTCACTTATTTACTCCCAATGTACTCCAAGGAACACGCTCATTTTTCCCCTCTAGACTAAACTTAACTCTTTCATCAATGAAAACACCTAGCAATTTCCTGGAAGTCTAAGCCATCACAACCACATTATCCTCCTGATCCATTCAGTCCGGATATTTTTTATTGGAAGAAACAACCAACTTATAAACTTTCAAACAAACTCACAAAGGATCTGCTTAGATTTCAAAATCCAGTAGTTGGTTGGCACAAGATTATCTGGAATAAGATTTTACCTCCCAAGGTTTAGTTTTTTCTTTGGCTCACAATTAAAAACTTAATACTGCAGATACAATCAGGTACCTTGATGTCAATACATCCTGTCCACTTTGTTCTACACATGAAGAAACAAGGGATCACTTGTTTTTCATTTGCATTGTTACTAACAAAATTTGGGAACAGGTTAAACAAAAATGTCTAAGGTTTGTCCCAGCCTGCACCTTCTCTAGTGTCATTCACTAGTTTTCAACACAAAGTTCTCTTCCTAATTCAGCCAACTAGATTTACATAACTATGGAAATGTGTCTGGAGATTATTTGAAAAGAAAGAAATTCTAGAAGATTTGAGTCTAAGTTCAAACCAATTGAATCAATTATTACTGAAATCATCAATGGAACCAGGGAGCTTATAATTCTGAAGAATCTAACACCAAATTGCAGCTCCAACCTGCTATCCTCTTTGAATATTTAACATTTGTATCTGCAGTATAATCATCGACTATTGTTAGGCATATTTACTGAGCTTTTCTCTCATGTTGGAGGGTACTCCCCTTAAGTTCATTTTGGGAAGTAATTCCATTCTTTATTAATGAAATTATTTCCTTTTTTCAAAAAAAACAAAAAAGAAAGAAAACATGTATATAAGCCTGGCTAGCACGGAACAAATAACACATTCTAGAGGCAAGTTATATTTTTATTTCTCTTTATCTGCACAATGGACAAATACTACGAAGAACATGCGGTACAGGGGAGACCGTAACGGTATCAGTAACAAGAAGAGATGAATGCAGAAACTTGCTGAATGCAGTAGCAGAAGCAGTACAGTAGTGGAAGAACTCGAAACTGTTTAATGTATTGACAGTAGATGATATGTGATAGGTGTAAGAACATGCAACCTTTACTTTTGCTAATATTGCTCTCCCAAAGCCATACACTTTTTTGCCTTTGAGACATCATAAGTACGTTAAAACCATGTCTGAAACAATCTAAATTTGGAAAGGAGAAACTTAAGTTTCAAATTTTGATGCCCATGTACTCAGTTTATATAGATTTGATAACATCTAAATGAACACCTTTATTTTGGATCCTGAATCCTCCTCATGGTTAACAAGGCCAAATTGCGATCACATCAAACTGAAATCAATTAAAGGCAACGCAAGAATCAAGTGCAGACTTATACCTCCGCGTAAGCAAATTTCCAATCTCAGATAATGTATACACTAACAGATACTAAGCTAATCAAAACGTAGTTATTACTTATTCCTTTTTCTTCTTCTTACGAAAGATATAGACGTCGGTCTCCTCGTAGGCATAATCGGGATGCAAATCCTCATGAGGAACTTTTTCGATCTCAAAAATCTCTCCAATCATTTCCCAGAACAGCTTATGGGCCTCTGGCGACCGCAATTGATAGCCAAACAAAACGACGCCGTCGTCCGCCAGAAGCGCGTCCAATGCTCCGACGAGCTGCCCCACAGACTCTTCTATGTAAACAACATCAGTTGCAATGACGATATCGAAAGGCGGGTTCAGCGCCTTTATCTGATCGCTGTTATTCCAGTAAAGAATAGAATTCTTGAGCATCTTTCCTAGGGTTTGTTTGTTCCTTTTGAGGTTGTGCTTCAGAGCAGGCATGACAGGGGCGATGTCGGTCAGTACGATGTCGGTCAGGCCAAGAACGTAAAAGGACATGCCAGCTACTCCACATCCGGTACCGAGCTCAACGGCACGGCGCTTACAGGAGTTAAAATCGAGGAGAGAGGAATAGGGATTGGAGGTGGGGTTGGGTGGGGTCCAGCGGTCGGCGAACTTGGCGAGGACAAGAGAGCAAGGCCAGACAGAGGTGCCAACATGCATGGAACCATTGTCTTGTCGGAAAGAGATGACCTTGTCCCTAATGTGAAGATCTATGACCGGCGAGTCTGTAAACTTCATTTTTGTTTGTACCTTATTACAACCATAAGTAAGGGAGGGTTTATGCGACAATCACTCCCAATTCATCCACCGCCCATCTGTTGTACTCCTTCGCTGGCTGGCATTTTAAGTGGAGGAAAGCACAAGCTGTCAAGATCTCGACTTTTCTTGTATTTTATTAATCTTTAAAATATATTTTAATTATTAACCTATGTACAATGTTCTGAATACCGTACCGGACTTGATACCGGATTGGACTCTGGAACGGAACTGTACCGGTACCGGTCGGTACCGATACCGTTTCGGGATATTATAAAATAGTCCCTAAACTTTTTAAAAATTGCAAAATAGTCCATATTGATACATTATTTTAAAAACTTTGAAAAAAATGGGGAGGAAAATTTTGAAAATTTTTGAAAATTTTGCAAAAAAGTCCCTTAATTTTTTAAAATTTCCGGTATTTGACCGGTATTTTGAATACCGGTCGGTACGGACGAAATTGGCCGGTACCGACCGGTATTTGAACCCGGTACACTTTACCCTCGTACCGGTACCGGAACACGGCCCGGTACGGTACGGAATTTAAATCATTGCCTATGTATTATAATTTTTATAATTTTAAATATTTTTAAATTATTAAATTAAAATATATATAATATGATTGAGTACCACGAATTCGTTATAATAATGATTTATACTGAAATAATTTCATTAAAAATTATCAACTTCCGTAATTAAATAATTTAAAATATTTCAAGAAGACTTCGTAAAAGTAAGGCTAAAAGAGCAATTTAACCTCAACGCTTACACAAAATCTGAATTGGACCATAATGTTTTAATGCCTTCAAATAAGAAAAGTCAATCATTTATGTGTGAGTCCCATTTTATTAATATATTTTTTAAAAATTCATATCACCAAAAAAAATTTCACATCAATATTTAACTGACGGAGGCCTAATTTCGTCAGTTGTTTCATCTAGTCGTTAGTTGTTTTGAACATTTTCTAAATGTTATGGTTCATTTTGAACACACAAAAGGATGTTAAGGTTCAACTTAGATTATTCTGTAAACGTTGGGACTAAATTACTCTTTTGGCCTTAAAAGTAATAAAACTATAGAGTGACAACCTTTATTCTTTCAAGAGGTCTTACAACTTAGTGCCAAGAAGTGGAATGTAGCTTCAGTAAGGTACTTCTGTAATAAGGGTTTCCATTTCCATTAGTAGATCTCTTGGTCAATGTTCATTAGAGGAAGCTAGGATTGGAGAACTACTTGATAAGTGATGATAAGCTATTCATCTTTAGATTTAAGACTAAGAGATTGGATAAATCTGAGATGCAAATGGTTTCAATATGGGTGAACTTCCATCGGATCTTATTAGATAATAGTCCTTGAAAGGCTTAAGTTACTTGGCTAGCTCTTTAGGACATCCATTGGCCCTTGATGATAACACAAGCAACCTGAAAAGGATTGACTTTGCGAAGGTATGCATTGAAGTAAGTTTAGAGAGAGACCTCCTTGAATCTGTGCAAATTATGAAGTTAAATGATATAAGAGAGCTTATGAGGGATGCAATTAAAGTTTCTTACCCCTAGAAGCCAGTGAGAAAAGGTTTGACAAAAGGTCTGGGAACCTAAGATGCAAGTTACTTCAATGGCTAGGGAAGAGAACATTGAGACTCAGAACATATATGAGGAAAATGTTAGTGGGGTGGTAATGCCACATTTGGAATAAAACATGGAGGAAGGCATTATCAGAGAAGAACTTACATCCAAATGTAATGGATACAATGATGCATGCTAGAAAAGAAGCACAAAATAGTACTCACCTAGAAGTAACTCCTTTTATTAAAGGAAAAGTAGTATTGGAAGTGAGTAGTAATGTTAATCACTCTACACTAATAGCTGATGAATTAGAAGGCATGTTACATAAGGTTGAAGCCAATCTAAAACTTTGCTCTAGTAGCTATAGAGCTAGGAAGAAGAAAGGTAAAGCCAAAAAACATTAATAGATTTTTTAATATGGAACATAATGGGCTTAAAGTTCCTACATAAATAACTAGTAATTAAAGAAATTGTTATGCATAAATGGTTGTCTTTTGTTGCTCTTTTAAAGACCAAAATAAAGGAAGAACCCTACAATAAGGTTTCTTTGGTTTTTGTAAAAGGAGTGGACTACTCTCCGTAACTGCTCTCATCACCCTAATGGTATATTTATATTCACTTTTAACTATAATCAAATAAAGCTTAAGAATTAGAATAGTTATGACTAGTATGTGCACTATCAAGTGGTACTTAGAAGCTTCAATCTTCCTCTAGCCATCACTATTATTTATTCTTACAATTAGGAATTTTACAGAGTTAGCTTATGCAGGAATCTAAAGGGAATAGGAGCTAATATAAAGATCTCTTATATGCTTGTGGGAGACTAAAATTGTACACTGCACTCATTCGAATTTGAATATAGCTTGGGAAGCAGCAACCCAAACTTCATGAAATAATCAACCTCACTTACTCTTTCGGGCTAATGGATCTCATGTATACAAGATCCTTATATACCTAGAGTAATAGACAAAGTGGTGAAAGATTTATTCAAAGAAAGTTAGATATATGCCTATTGAATGGTTTCTGGTTCAACTCACATCCATTGAGTTATGTTCATTTTGGAAACTAATTTATTAATAACTACTACTCTATTAAAATCACAATGAGCCAACATGGTTCTAAAAGAAGATCTCCTTTCAAAATTTTCAAATCTTTGCTTCAGCTTCCTCAAATCGAAAAGGACTTAGATAAGGTAATGAGTATATAATGTAAGGGATTTCATGGTTATATATTTTCACAAAACTAAAAAGGATTAAAGAGAATTGCAAGGCATTGTTGAGAAATTATGTAGATCCTCTAGTTTGTGATAAGAAGGAAACATTTAAAGCTCTTAATGAGGTTCAAAAAGCTCTCAGAATTAATCCTCTTGATCTTTGTTAGACCCCATTTCCGGAGCCCAACATTCGAACTCATAAAACGTGATCTTTATTACTCCGTATTCTTGGAGCCCAACTCTTGCTCTGATACCACAATATGTTGGATCCCGCTTCTAGAGTTCAACATCCGAAGTCATAAACTGTGAGCGTATCACTCTATAGGGTTATTTTAATGATTCATTAGCCATCATCAGTTCATCTTCATTCTCATAACATCCCAAAAATCCCTATGTTCATAACCAACTCATGCTCTTCCAACCGCTTCCCTCACTTTCTTTCCATCAATATTTTTCAAATCAACACCAAAGGCTACTAATTTTTATAGAGAGATAGGAAGATGTGTTAGGAATCTACTGGTTCAAGAATCACTTCATTTGGAGGTCGGATGATGAAGTTATGACATAACTTTCCTCAATCATATTGTACATGTCTTGGGACAATTGGCATAACTTTCACTAGAGATGTTGGATTAAGGTCATCTTAGGACGGTTTTGAATATGACTTCTAGATCTACAACTTTTGTGAAGACTCTGAAAAGAGATTTTTCTATTTAGAACAAAAACGTGAATTTTCGAAAGTGTGTAGTGATGTCCGTTAAACGGACATACACCTCCACCTAACGGATATACACGGGGTTCCAGCCCCATGAAGGTCCGTTAAATAGACATGGGTGAGGCTGGGCATCCTTATAGACTCGAGAAGGTCTGTTTAATGGACCTATTGTCCGTCTAACGGACATAGGTGATACCTAAGCCCCTCCAAAGCCTTTCCAATGGTTCCTACATCTATTCTAACATCACTTTCACTCATAATCTTTTTTAATTTAGTTGTTCTAGTGCAATATCACTTCTTAACAATTCAAACACCAAATTGATCTCATAAAACTCTCAAATCTCAACTCATTTGATTCATCACATTCAACTACATCTCATCATTTACTACAGCCGTCCTGATATACATCCTATGCAACATCACCAACTTATAAAGGTCATATCTCTCAACTCCGATATCCAAAAATTTAATACTTTATATCATTGGAAAGCTAGAAAGACAAGCTACAATTTCAAGAAGACAACTTTGTCTAATTCAGACTATATTAATATAGTGTTTCCCCTGAAGTCCAAACACAATTCCTACCCCTTTGAAAAGCTGAAAAATGCAATGTAAAGACTTAGAAAGTCATGGACAAAACACCAACATATTTCATTAATATCAAAAGATAAGATTTTTACAAGGCTTTAATGGGCATTTCAAGCCACAATACATTATAATAAAAAATACAAAGTTTACATAAACTAGAATTGCTCAAAATGCGACTAAAGCCTTGTTTTATAAAACTAGCTTAAAATACAAAAACAGTGCAAAAGTGGAGTGATGCCTCGACTCTTGGTTACTCGATCTCATGCTCTTCACCTGAAGATGGGATGGAAATAAAGGAGCAAGCTTAAAGCTCATGAGTAACAATTTTATAATCGGTAACAAGCAAAACCATTGAAATATTCATTTCCATTGTAAAAATTCACATTGAATCGTAAAAGCACATATTTCTCAAATTCTCAACCAAATTCACAATAATGCGAATGATGTATGCATCAATCTTGTCAACTTATCATGAGCACATAAGCACATCAAAATGGTTTGGGTGGATCCAAAAGCAAAACATATTACACATTTCCACATAATGGTCCTATGTAGCCGCGAACAGAATGTACTATCGCAATCTCACTTAATGGTCTTGCGTAACCATGGACTTAGGGGAGTCCATGAAGGAGTTTCATGTCACTAGGGGGCAGGCGGGAGAAGTGGGCAGGCGGGAGAAGCCTTTTGTCAAAGTGCATTTGACTTAACTTAGGGGACCACCACAAACCCATATAATCATGCATTTTACATCTTGTAAACATATTTCCCAAAGTGGCACATTTCCGAAACTTGATTTCATAACCATAATATTGTTTCAAAAACTAATATTCTTTCAAAATCATTTCTATCATTCATTTCATAAACCAATAACACAATTCGTATACAAAAATGTAGCACATTCTTAAAGCATTTAAAAAGCAATAAATGCACATGAATAAAGTAGTTAAAAATCATTTATTTCCATTTCTTAAAAGAAACATTAATGGCCTATCACGTAATTATAGAAGTGTAACCCACCTTAATTTCCTTGCTTGAAAACTTGCTCAAGGATGCCTCTCCTCTTGCTCCTCTTGCCTCTCTTGCCTCCCTTCAACATTGGCAAAAGTCCCCATTCAATAGGAATTCAAATTGGAAAGCTCAAAGAAACCTATGCATGAAATTGATCCTAGAATACTTAAACCTATGCATTTCCTAAGTCCTTTGAACCAAAACCCTTCCAAAAATCCAAAAGATTAAACATAAACGTACTTTAAATCTTCACCAAACAATGAGTCTCTTGGCTCTAATGGAAGCTCTAATCTTCCTCTTGCTTTTTCCCTTCTTGAGCAACCTCAAAATCTCTCTTTAAAACTAAGGGGGCGTTTGGTTTGAGGGTTTGGGAATGAAGGAATGGAATCATAGTAAAAAATAATGTTTGTTTTGGGGTTTTCATTCCCAAGGGAATGGATTGATTCCAATATATTTGGGAATCCACCAAACCCTCCAATAGGGGTGGGTATCAACTTTTCATTCCCATCTAGTGGTTCTTTATTAAACTTATTATTATTATTATTATTATTAT
>JANIPN010000009.1:6578504-6606314 GCA_027478595.1 Erythroxylum anguifugum
CTCTTCTTCTCTTCTTATTTTTCTTTCTTCTTCTCCTTCACTCACGTTTTTGCTCTTCTTTAGGAAGACAACATTTTCATATTCCTATTCTACCCTTAATGAATGAGAAATATCCATTTTGCCCTTCCCTATATGTCTTGTATCTTTTATCCTTAAGTGACCTCCCAAAAATGCCCTTCATGCAATCTTACTACCTTAACACTTTAATTTAAATAACCTATGCGATGAAATTTTAGTAACATTAACATAACAATAAACTCCAAAATTAATCTATCAAACCTCATAATAAATTTAAATCATGCTTAATTAATAAAAAAAATTTGGGGGCCATCAATCTTAGCTTAAAAGATAAGGAAATTGTTGAACTAAAGACGTACTACAAGGCCATGGAGATTTATAACTCATAACTGAGACAAAAGGTTAGGATATTATGGTAGAAGGAGGGTGATAAAAACCTCTAAATTTTTCCATAATGTTATTTAGGGAAGGAGAAACAAGAGTAGGATTCTATCCGTAAGTGATTTCAGTGGAATGTGAGTTACAGATTAGCTTCAACTTAAGGAATTGGCTCATATGCACCTTTAAGACATCATGGGAAAATGTAATGAAGTTAGGGATCTCATCTCTTCTCTCAAAGGCTCAATTTCCCCTCACCACAATGGGTCACTATTAAGGGCTATTACACCAAAGAAAATTAAAGATGTGTTGACTTCCTTTCATCATGGTTAAGCTCCAAGACCTAATGGCTTTGATGCTAGGTTCTTTCAAGCCACTTGGAACAAAACTGGAGGTATGGTCACTAGAGCTACCTTACAATTCTTTAATTTTGGTAAATTATAAAATAAGCTTACTAAAATATATATTTTCTTGTGCTTGAGATCCCTAATCTTTCTACTCTCAATAAGATTAGGTCTATACCTTTTTCTAATGTAATATATGTTAATCTTTAAGATTATTGCAAATAAACTAAAGTCTACACTACCTAAACTAATCAATCCTGGTCAACGTACCTCTATAAGAGATAGAAATATTAGGGATAACACACTCCTTACATAGGAACTCTTTAAGGTACACTTCACCAATATATCAGTTAAAAGTTATGCATTAAAACTTAACTTTACTAAAGCCTTTGACTCTATCAAATGGGACTTTATTTTAAGCACTATACTAGTTATGGGTTATCCTAATTAGTTTGTTTCTTGGAAAAATGTTTGCTTATCTTCAGTTTCTTATGCAGTGATAGTGAATGGTGAGCCTTCAAAGTGTTTCAAAGTAGTTGGGGGACTAAGGTAAGGAGACCCTTTGTATCCTTTCCTATTCACAATCAAAGTGGAGATCCTAAGCAGAATTATCTCACTAAACTTTGCCAAAGACCCTTCATTCAAGTTTCACTATAGGTCCAACAAATTACAAATACACCAACTATCTTTTGCTAATGATCTTTTATTGCCATTGTTGAGGCAAGTTTTAATCTATTAAAATCCTCAATATACTACAAGCACATAGGTCGTGGGTGTAGTGTGCGAGGTATCGATCCCTCGAGGAGTTGTGGCCTAAAGAATTATTAAAATGAAAATAAAATTGCATAGAAAAGTAAACACGTGAAGAAGATTGATTGGAATTAAAATGTAAAATTAACACATAAAGAACCAAATTGAGCACCGCCAAATTTACAATGGAAAACACATAAGATAGATTAGCCAATTATGAGAAGAGGGATTTATCCTATCATCAAATACTAACATGATTACTTTTAAGTTAATACGATATCGGTCTTAGACTTTTAAAGAATAGATTAGTCTCTCTCAAGTTATAATCATTAAACCCTAAATCATAATCCCTAATTAAGTTATGGAATTTACAATATCTTAATTAACAAAAAACCACAAATGCAATAAGATCTTAAGCCCTCTAATGGGCTATCAGGTCCTCACACAAGATTTCTCTTCATGTAAATTCCTGATTTGATCATTTGTATGATCTATTAGAATGTTTAACTCTTATTATCCAATCTAATCATTTTGCTATCAGTTCACTCTCTCGATTTGTTACTAAAGCATACAAATACAACAAATAATGCATTAATATTATAATATATCTAGAATATTAGTGCATGATTTGATTTCACGTGATTGAGATTGATAAATTCTCTTGTATGAATATATCTAATATAATTGGAAGGAGTTGCATGTAAACCAAGAGATAGGCTAACATAAGTGCTCTAGATTAAGTTCAAACCTAATAGTGAAATTTATGAATCAATAATGTAATACTAAGGGTTTTTACTAGAAAGAGTTCTATTAATCAAATGATGGATTATTTATTAATAGACATAATAAAAAATATTAACATTAGATAGGAATTTCTGCAGTCTCATAATCAATCATATAATTTTATGATAAAGGTTAATAATTACAAGATTCTTAGGTGGATTTATCACCAAAACATTATTATTTAATATAGACTTTTCTAGTGCTCAGTATTGTTTAATCTTAGTTTATTTGCTAATTTGATTTTTAATCAAATTCTAAAATCTGATTCATAGGTTAGATAATAGAAAAGGGGTAATTACTAGTAATTACAATCTTTGTAGGATCAACTTATACTTGCCTTTGCTAACTACAGTTACACCAAACACTTACACTAAATTTTACCATTGATATAAAATAATATCAATAAGTAATTTGGTGTGGAACTCCTACTTTGCTCCCTCTTACCCATCGCTACTTTAGCTAGCAACCTTATAAAAACTTAATATAGAGACGTGATCAAATTTACTATTGATTTTTAGGAGTTTGTACTATGTGGATACAATCAAAGGAGCCGTAAGAACTTATTCTTGGATTGCCCTTTCTAATAAATATTATGAAAAGGTCTATTAGGGATATTTGGACTACTCTATCCTCACATGGAATGGCTAAGAACATCATAGTGGGCTTTGAAAATCAAAATGAGAAATAAGGATGTTAGGAACATGATATGTGCTTAATTGATTGTTTAATTATTTCATATCACTTAGCGATTATTGACATTAAATTGCTTTAAGATATTCACTTTGACTCATGTGTGATTTTAAGCATAATTCGGAAGCAAAGAAGTTAAAGTGAGTTGAAAGCTCCAAATTTTAGCCATTTTCTGAAGATTAATTTTTACTTGTCTTCATGGAGCAAGAAGAAGAAAATTAAAAGATAAGAAAGATGGAAACACAAAGAAGAAGAATGTGGGCTACATGGATTTTGAATGGGCATGCAAGGTATTAATTGAATTAATGGATAATGCATAAGGCACCAAGGTGAGAAGAAAATGGTAGCTGCTGGGATAAATCACCAAAAGGACAACAACAACAAGCATAAAACGGGAGCACAAAGAGGAGAGCTAAGAAGATTAAAACGCAGAAGTCTCACATTTGCATTTCACGTAAATGTTGTGCGTGAACACAGACGTGGTCTGTGTTTCACGCAGACAACTGTGCTAAATGTAGACAACACCTGCATTTAACGCGGGCAATGTCTGCATTCAAATAAGGAGGTCTTAGGTTATAAACAAATGTGTACAATAACTTAGACCAACATATTTATTTGTCACATCAGTGAATAGTGATAACAGAAGAGAGTACCCTGAAATAGAGAGAAGCTTCCAATAGAAGAGAGCTTGAAGGTGCAATGAGAGGGCTTTGGTAAGGTCATTTACCGTGGGCTGAAGCATTTTCGTGGGAGAGATCCATGAAAGGCTAGACGCCTCGATACCGGTTCGAAGGTGACATCGACACCAATGACCCAGGTTAAGTGTATTTAACCATTTTTGTTGTTTCTTTCTCTCATTAGAAGTTGATTATGTTATCTTAGGTTAATTGATTTGGGTTTTGTGTATGGATAATCGAATTTTTGTTATTGTCAGTTATTTGTGTATGAACCTATTGGGTATTATGAAAAGATGATTTTAATGCATTCATTGAATCATTTAATTGCAAACCTATTGCTAGAATTTCGATGTAATCTGCAATTGTTATGTTGAAATTCATGTGTAGCGACTAATGATTTGTAATCATTAGGGATAACATTACCTAGGTTAAATAACACATTGTATGTAGTTGTTGCCTTGATTAATCAGTTTTCCTAATTCGTAATGCTACTACCTAATTAAATCTAGAGATCGTATCCTAGGTTATTCGGTGGTTAGGTTTAATTAACGATCATATCTTAATTAAACAAAACCTAAGGGAAATTTTAGGTTAATTATTAACTCACGATTAATAGTTGCTAGGAGAGGTTTGAGAACAACAAATCAATGAAATATGCTTAATTAGGGTATAGGCCGAGATTGAACCAAAGAATTAGGTCCCTACCGAATTCCCCATTTTTATCATTTTTTGCATGTTTTCTTTAATTTGTTTTTATTAGTCTAGTTTCATTTTATTTTTTTATTTCCAAAACCCCTAAACCGAAATACCGATTAATTTCATTTCAATAACTTTACATACACTCTATGGGATCGACCTGGACTTACCACTGTTATAGTAGTAGGTCTAGTTATTCTATTTTAACTAGCGTTACAATGCCCTGTTAGAACATCTTCACGATTGGCTTAATCATGGTAATTCACGATATATAGAGAGAAAAAAAAACTAGAGCAGTTATTCTTTAAGCCCTTTCTCATAAGTATTATGAAAGGGTCTTTGTAACTGAAAACATGTTGTATCCACCTAGAATTCATCCAACTTGTGTAGGAGACAGTGAGATAAAGAGGTCAGTTCAAAGCTTTATTTGAAAATATGCTTGAAATTCTTACTACTCATGTTGTAACTTCAGCTTTAACTTCTCCTTGAATATCCTGAGTTTGTATTTGGTGTACTTTATGCATAGTTAATGCAATTCTTACCTTAAAAAAGTAATAATACCACAAAATTACTATTATCTTTTACTAAGAAATAGGCATGTTCAAATTTACGTAGAAGATGAAAAGTAGTTCTCAAGAGCTAACTTGTATACAAATTTATGCTCTATTGATGTACTTAAATTTTATTCATGACATGGATCAAATAGCAATGAAATAAAATTAAATAGTCATGATATTAGGATAAAAGTGTTAATCAACTTACAATATTTCACAATAAATATGAATTAATTCTTTTTACTACTTATGATACTATTTTGTATTTTAATATTTATAAAATAGTATTATTTAGTTCCTAAGACTTAATTCTATTAATTTTCTATTATTTTTTTATAATTACGCCATTAACTTAACTGGTGTGGCATGGTAGCTTTACAACAATCATTTACTGAATATTGGTGTGATTTTTTATAATTTAAATTTAATTAAAAAAATTTCAAACCCTATGTTTTTTTAGACATCTCCAACTAGTTTACCAATCATTTAGGATTTCTCTCATCCTCTTACTAATATTAAATTGTTTTGTCATGTAATTTGGGAATAAACAATAAGATCACTATTAGCAAACATTACAAAAGAAAATAATGAATGGAGATTCAAAAACAAAAATCTTGTCTTCTGATTTATATAGATTTTAATACCATTTTAATTTTTATATATCAATCATTAAGATGCACAAAAAATTGAATGATTATATAATCACTTATGTTAGTATTTAATTTTTTACATTTGTGTTATAACATATTTAATAAATTTCACAACCCTTAATTGTTTAAATGGTTAAAATTTTGAATTAAAAATTAGAATGAAGAATTTATAGGTTCATTTTGTTTAGTCGTGGAGATATGATTCTTGAGTAAGCTTATGGAAATAACTTTCTATGTTTTGATTTGAGAACTTAATGAATCCTAAACACTTTGAGTGTATAAAGTGAAATCCTTGAGAGGGTGTCAAGTCTTATTCATTTGATTTTGATGGAATTGATAAGATGTTATGTTTTAACAATGTGTTCTATGAGTGTTTGTTCTCTCGATCGTTATTTTATCTTAACCCTTAAATGTGAATTAGTTGTAAGGCCCCAAAATATACCCTAGATAAAATGTTACATATTTATGAAAGTACATGTATGATATGAGTTAAAATTGTGCTATGATTTGAAAGTGAAAGGCATGTGACTTGAATTTTGGTATTGATGGACCATAGCTAGTGAATTGGAATTAATTGAAGCTATTAAAGAATTGAGGTATTTAAATGTACATTTGGACTAGGAAAAATGGTCAATAGACAAGTTAAGTTGGTACATGAAAATTAGAATGATTAAGCCTATGAGTTAGTGATATTTGGCATAGCTAATGCATTGACATTTGGCATCATCCATTATGTGACAAATGGCTTGGCAAGAATGTGGCAAATGACATTATTAATAAGTTGACAAGTGGCCTAATGGAAGTGTTACAACTAGTAGCATAAATGGAGGGCAAATAGGAGTCATGCATTGGAGACGTGTCAATGCATAAATGAGACACCTAGTAGCTTAGGTGTTTCGTTCTTGTAAGGAAGTTTCTACAGCCCTCACTTTGTTTTCAATCTCTCCGCCGAAATCATCCTTGCCTATGTTCTCAATTTTTGCATCAATCTTACATATTATCACGCGAAGTCCTTTGCCAAACTATTCATTAAGGGAACTACTTCATGTTATCCTTTATATTAGTGCCTCTATGGTGTGAAGATCATCTTAGTTCCACCTTGATCTTAAAGTTGGGTTTGGTTGCTTGAAAGGGCTGATATAGTTGGATCTTTGGAGTTGTTCTTTGAAATTAAAAAGGTAAGGGAATACTAAACTTAGTATCATGTTAGAACATATATTGTTTGATGTTTGAAGTGGATAAAATGTGTACTAAATTAATAAAGAATTGAGGTTAGAAACTTGATATATGCTGGACACTTGTTAGAAGGAGTGGTTCCACTGAACAGGTATCGGTATTTTAGCCATATCTTAACCTATAGGTATCCAAATGAGATGATTTTAAATTCAGATTAAACTAAATACATATATCTACAATTTATGAAGGAATCGAATTTCATTTCTGTTACTAAGGGTTTTGCAATTTGGCTTGAAGTTGAGTTGTGGTTGCAATTTGGAGTTTTTGGGTCACTTATCCCACAATTGTGGGAATTGATTAGTAAGGTGAAAAAAATGGGATTTTGTGCAATTAATGAACTATATAAGGTTAAGTTAATTTATTAAATGGACTTGTTTAAGGTGTGTTATGAACTTAAATTGGTATTCAATTTAATTGAGATGATAATATTAAGAATGTATGGTTTAATAATGATGAATACAATATTGAATTGCTTGGTGTGTTCATGAACGAATGAGTTCCAAAGGCTTATGTATTATGAATTGGATATGGATGTTTGTGAATTGGGAATTTATGCGGTGATATTGTGTTAATTTTTAGACCATCAAGTGTTCGAGGAGTTTGATATTTGAGATTGTATTGGAAGTGCTTTCTATTTGTGTGAATACATATAATTTGTGATGACTCAATACCTCTATTGATGCATTAATGCACATACTTGTAATTGTATGACATGTTAGTTTGTTTGGAATTCAATGAATATGTTAAGTTGAACAAAATGGAATAAAGTGGTATGTGTTGCAATATATTCCTTACATGAGAATTCTGAAATGAACCTATTTTGTTTTAAAACTGTTAAGTCCTAGAAGTAGGTAAATATGCATGCCTAGAAGGGTCTGCAGCTGCTCCTGTGACACCTCGGTGTCTCCTGTCACTGACACTTTGGTGTGTCCTGTTATTGAGACATAAGTCTCTCCTATTCTGTGATATAACGTATCTCCTATATTAGTCTCGTTACCCACTTCTGATAAAGGATTAACAAACTAACTTGTTTTGTGTTCTGTTATATGCTCAATTTTGATATAAATAAGCTTTGATCTGAAACATCTAAGCTCTGTTCTAAAATAAGCAAATTCTATGTTGTTATGGACAAGTTTTGTTATGATATTATAATATTAAGCTTTGAAGTTGGTGAGTTTTGCTTTGAAGCAAATGTGTAAACTATTATGATATGTTATATTTTGTTCTGAGATTCATGATATTTTGGTTCGGTTTGAAAATTGATAAGTAAACACTATTTATAATCTAATATGATTTTGAATATGTAAATGTTTGAAACAACTGTCAGCTTATATTCTGTTTAGTTTATTCCCCAACTAAGCTTCATGCTTAGCACGGTAGTTTTGCCCTGTGTAGGTTCAGATAGGAGGGTTTGAAGACTAGGACAATAACAACGTCAATGGCCAACGAAAAGCGTGTTTTGTTTTTGGAATGTATGTTTGTGTTCTATGTAATAATATGAGACATGATGTATTTTGTTAAAAGTTTGTAAATATTGTAATACATAGTGTATTTGAACTTAAGGTATGTATTGTTTTGTTTAAGGGTTTGTTCTGTAATAACTTTAATTCAAGATGGTGTTGTAATTGAAGCATGTATTCAGATAAATTCAGTGTGTTGGTTAAATTATGTTTAAAGTCGAATATGTATGGAAACGTAATGATTGTTGTTCGAATTTATGGCAATGCTTTGTATTGTTTTGATATGTTTAAGTCCTGTCTTAGGTAACATCTGCATATCCTTCCAGGGGCTATGCGGGTGTTATATTAGCTTTCGAATATTTCTAGATAACATGACAGGAGATTGTTATAAAGAATATTAATATATTGAATTGATATATGCTTGAGGATGAGCATGAGTCCGGTGCGAAGGAATTTGATAAGATCTCATCTTGACGTATTATTTGATATGATCTATTTTGTTTTAATTTTAATTTTGCGCTTAAATGTTAAAATTAATGTTTGTTTTGTTTTAGGATATGAAGGGTAGAGATAGCATCAAATTGGGACATTATTGGCGAAAATTATAAATATTTGGATGAAATGGAAAGATTGTTGCAGTGGATAAAATTGATCACTTGAAGAGTTAGAGTTTGACTGGAAGACTACGCCTTATCCTTATCATGTAGAAATCTTAATTCATTTTAGATAGTGATTGGGGTTTGGTTGTGTGTAAGTTTTAATTATTAGCCCTCGATAATCTGCAAGTGCATGGTTCGTTATCATAGCACTAAAGCTGTCATTCGAGGAGGGAACCAATCTAATCCTAAAATCTAAGGCCAGAAATAAATAATAGAAATTCAAGATGCAATGAAACTAATACAAGAATTTAATTTAATCAATCAAATTAAGAATCAAACATGAAGATACTAATTATTAAGCAATTTGCAACACACCCAAGAATCAACCAAAGGAATTACCAATTAAGAGAAAAGGAATTTTACCTTTTCTTAATGCTAACTTAACTGATTATGAATTATTGGATTGTTAGTTCTACACTATCCTAGAGTTGATTTCTCTCTCTCGAGTTATATCCATTAACCTTAAATCATAAACCCTAATTAGATTATGGAGGTTACAATCTCTCAATTCACAATCTATTCAAAAACCTAATTAGTTTTGAAGTTTTCTACTAAACTATCATAAACCTATACAAGATCTCTCTCCGCACAAATTATCGATCTAATTTAATTGTGGTTTCTATTAAATCACCTAACTCTAGTTAGTTCAATTTAATCATTTTTCATTCGATTCATCCTCTTAGTTTATTATTGAATTATGCAATAATATAATCAAACCACAATAATATCTGATAAACACATAAACAATCATATTCTCATTAATTAGAGAATAAAATTCTGAAGGTGAGTTTAGAACATTCTCAACATTCTAGATCATATCATCAACTGTTCAATCCAATTCTATATAATAATAAAACTAAAAATGACAGGAAATACAGTATAAAATGGATGACGGGAAACAACAACGTCGAGAAACCTCCTAATTCGGGAAGTACTTCGAGTCAACTTCTTCTACTCTTCTCTCTTCCTTCTTCTCTTCTTCTATCTCTTGATGAATTCTCTCTAGGGTTTCTCAAGGTGGCTGATGCAAAAAGCTCATTTCTCTGCCTCTTTTTGTTCTTTTTATATCCTCTTATGTTTTAGGTAACCCTAGGATTTTTCCGGGGTCCAAAAGGTAAAAAAAATCCCTTAAAATTTGACGTTTGTGAGTGTCTGCGAATCTGTCCGATGTAGACCACATTCATGGGCCATTCCTTATAATTCTGTCATGATTGTGGGCTAAATCTGCTGCTTCTGTCACGATTGTGGTTTGACATGCCATGATTGTGAGTCGTTTCTTCGGCCCAAATGTCTCCAAAACTCCTTCGTTCTTTGATGTTGACCCTGAAACATTAGCAAACACATCAAGGTTCCTCAAAAATATAATATTTAAGCTTAAAGACTTGTACTAACTCATAAAACACTTAAAGTATAAATAATTAACAAACTAACACAATTCTAACCTAAATACATACTAAATGATTAAATTTACGGCTAAACACATATCAAACTATGCCATAAAATACGATGCAATTTACATTTATCATATAGACGTCTTTACAAGCTAGAGTTAGATTAGGATTAGATTAGAAAATCCTATAAAAGGGAGGTTCCTCACATCAAAAGAGGGTTCTCTCTTTTTTAGGCCTTTTGCAATTCTTAGTTTTTTTTTTCTATTTTTGTTATTAGAGAAAAAGTCATTTATGGCTAAACTCAGTTATTCTAATTCAAGGAGATTCAATCCTCAAATTGCAACCTTGTGAGATTTTGTGTTCTAAACTTTTTATTCACATTTTAATTCAAGTATTTCTTGTTTTGAGTTCTCATATTTTATGAATGATTAATATTTGATTAATCTGACTATTTAATTTAATATTAATTATTTTATTGCTATCTATTAATTCAGTAATCAATAATTGTCATGAAGGATTAGTACAAGTAGCAAATATGTTATTTATGAATTTCTATATTTAATTTATGATAAACAAGAAAACTAAATTGAATAGTTGCAACTACCTCAATTATTTAACTTATGATTTAGTTTTTTTTTTCACGAAGCTTATTGCTATTATTTATTTGATATGGATTGTTATCACACCAAGTCAATAGATGATAAGTTTTAGTTTGGATGCTGGGTTTGAACCAATTAATTTAGGAAAATATGAGACTTATTACGACTATCCTAATATGTTTCGGACTAAATGCTTGATTTGTGAAAATATTCTCTTTAAACCAATTATCAATGTTACAATTAATCAATTATTTAATCAAACCCCATTTAATTTTATTAATTGAAATTAAGAAACTAGTATTTAGTTCTCTAGATATTCGACCCGGTTCCATGACTACTACAAAATTTTAAAGAATCAGAATTATTTTGCGGGCTTTCGGCAACCCAACTAGTACCATATTAACAAACACTAGAGGAAACAAAATGACCTAATGTTAAACATGGTAATAATATGAATCCTTAATAGTGTCATGTTTGGTTATATAACAAACTCTCCTAAAAATAAAATGCACCAAATTACAACACAAAATAGAGTATCGTGTTAGTGCCCTGCTCTGAGTCCTTAGCCTAAAATCATGCCAATGCTCCAACTTGACTCAAATCATCGCAAATTTATTCCTTCTCTATTGAGGGACTAAAACATGATCTGAATCAAAATATAAATTATTTTAATTGTCAAATCCTAAAAAATTAAAATACAAGCATAATGCACTTAAAAATATACTATATATATAGTCTATTTAGCACTTATTAAATTACACTAATTTATTAAATCTTGAAATATTTGATTTCTCCTTATTAGTTTTTCACTTGAATTTGCTTAAAACTCGTTTAAGTTGCTTACATGCTCTACTTTGCTCTTTTTCCATCCTTTGATTGATCTATTTATTCAACTAACTCCTCACTTATTTTGTCTTTTATTGAATTATATCTTTCACATATTGCTTAATTTCATTTGTAATGAAACTACTAATATCATCAAAAATAAATTCAATCAATAGTTATATATTTTGTTATCATCAAAACTATAACTTATGTTCTTACCTTATTTAAGAATCTCATATATTTTTAAGATAACAAAACATTTGGAGTTCTTGTGAAAAATATATGACATTAAGTAAGCTCCCCCTATCTTAAAGTAATGTATGAGCAACTTTAATTAATGCATTATGACAAAAAATTAGTTAACAATGATATTGAGTTCTTACAAACAAATAAGACATGAAAATTTAATCAATATGGCATTAAGTACAATACACCAATATTTTTTTTTTATGTATAACAGGTTTATATGACAAGACAAGTTAATCAAAAAGAAGTAATAGTAAAAATAAATCCTTCAATTTTTATATATTTTAGAAATATGAATTTTAAATAAAATATAAAATTGATCATCTTACTTATTAGTATTGTTAGAAAATAAATAAAAATTAAATGAAATACATAATTTATTGTCAATTAAAAATAATAAATAATAAATAATAAATATGAATAAAATATGATACATTTATATTTATTAATTATTTTTGTTAATATTAGATATTAGATATTTTATGCTATTTAACATAAGATAATTATGTGTAAGCATGATAAAGTAATGAAACAATACTAACTTTGATAATCTTATTTATTAGAAGTAAAAATTGATCAAATTATAAGACTTGCAACTAACCATGCTACTTATTAGTATTATTACATCATCGTCATTATCATCATCACTCAGTCCAAAATCTCGCAATGAAGCGGGGTCTGGGGAGGTTTGATAGTACGCAACCTTACCTCTACACAGTAGAGAGGTTGTTTCCGGTGGACCCATATATAAATGAGACAATATAAGAATGATGCAGGATACAGAAACAATTCATTAAAAACATAAAATTAATATTATTACATATTAAATAAAAATTAAATGAAAGGTCTAACTTTATTATCATATTAATCTAATTTATATTTTTATTTATTAACAAAACATGTTAATAAAATAATGAACATTTTTTTGGTAAATCAGAGTAATAAATTAGAAAGAATAAATATGTACAAAGCATCCAATTACCAGGGTCGCTGGAAACACAACGAGCCAAAAAATCTAATAGGCACACACAGGCCAAGAGCAAGGTAAAAGACACTCAAAAGAAGGCATAGCGAGAACAGAAACTGCCTGATAAAAACTAATAAAGTAACTCCATCTAAACAAAAAAACGTCGATATCCATGTGAAAGGCAGACGGTGAGCACGAACTCAGACGAAGCTTAAGCAGATAGACGACTGCTCATGGACACCTCGCGCACCGAAGAAACCAGGGAAGGTGCCACCACATAGGGAAAAAACAGGCAATATCGTGGCATGAAGACCCCTCAAGCTGCAACCTGGAAGTACCAGAACAAAGAACCTGCAAAAGAATAGAGAAACCTAACTAGAAAATTACCTCCTCACAGTGTGAAGGCTGAGTAGCTCCCTAACGTAGGAGACAATGCGGAAAGACACTCACTCCTCCGCCTGGGCTTCATTCTTGAAAGTCCTACCATTGCGTTCAATCCAAATATGGTAAACGGTAGTGGAAAGCAAAAGAGGGAAGTGAAGGAGGGCAGGCACTCTGGGTCTGGAAGAAGAGCTATACCAAGACTGGATAGCTGAAAAAGGAGGATGGGGAGTGGGAAAATGAAAGCTGGAGAGACAATGGCCCCAAATTGATTGAGAGAACGGACAGGCAAAGAAAAGGTGGTCAATGGATTCATTGGCTGAAAGGCACAAGGAATAATAATTAGGAGTATAGAGGTAAGGAAGTCTATCTCGAGTCGGAAGCTTTCGAAGGAAAGCGAGTCACAAGATAAAGGAGCAACGATAAAATAATGAACATCACATATTAAATATTGTTATAATAATAATTTTATGTTTTTTTTTGTCTATAGTAAAAATTAATCTAATTTATTATTTATTGTTTATTATAAATAAAAAGAAAATGATTAATAAGATATGATTGCACGATAAATACAAATTTAATAAAAAAAGAAGATTTATCATTTTAAACTTATTAAATATAATATATATAATTAATAACAAAAATAAGATAAAATATTAAGAGAAAACCTATTTAAATCCTTGAAATTTATTAGCAACAGCCCCAGCTCTAGCCCCTAACACATAATTTCCAGGTGCACACTTTTATCTTATGCCTCTTTATTTTGTCATGCAAGTTTATTATCGGTTGTCTTTGGGCATTCTTTGGTTAGTAAGCTGTTATTTTAGTTGTCTTCTTGTGCGTCTCCCGGACATTTGTGGTGGTTTCGGGTGTCCGTCCCAATTATTCAGTGCACTCTTCTTTGTTTTTTTACTGTTATGTATTGGTACTATCTAGTCGTCTAAGGAAGGATGAAGCTCATGAGTAATGCCCAACCGCACTGTGGAATGAGCCAGAGTGGGTTCTGCTTATGGGATTCGGTTTATAGCTCTTGTTAGATCTAACAAAGAAGGTTGTTAGGGGAGAGTTAGGATCTACGACATTGCTTCATTTTTTATGAACGTTTCTGAATAGAGTCCGGCACACCAACCGTTACTTTTGCCACCCACCTTGAGCCGACTGACAACTCTGCTATAGTAGGGCACTGACGGACAAATCTGCAGTCAATCTTTTTTTTCCAAAGAATCTGTGGATAGTCTGCTTTAAAACCTTCTGCGTCTATTAATACAAGCCTTTTTTTTTCCTTAGTTTTATTTTCAACTTAATTCAGCAACTTTTCATAAAAGCTTCCCTTTCTTCTTCTTAACTTTCATGCCTCTTCAGTTAGAGTATTCTTACCAAATACGAATTTGTCTCTGCGGTAATTTCTGGCATGTACCTATTTATTTACTTTTATTACTTTTAATCTATTACTATTATTTATATCTTTATTTATTTATTTATTTATTTTATTTCAATTAATTATTCATTTATTTATCAAGTTATTCATTTATTTACGTTTTCTTCATTATTTTTATTCTTTTTAGTAGATTAGCGATATTATTATTATTTTTATTATTATTTGTATGTTCATTTATTTTATGTTTTTAATAAATTGTTTCTACATTTTGCATTGTTCTTATATTGTTTCATTTGTATTTAAGTCCATTGAAAATAGCCTCTTTATTATATAGAGATAAGGCCACGTGTTATCGGAACTCAGGACTGGATAAAGATGGTGACGATGACGATGATCGGGAGCTTATTTAGATTTATCTGATCTGGTACTTTAGTGGGAGGATTTTGTTTTACGCTGCGGTGAAGACAAATTGTTGAGAACGAGTGCATCCAGGTATAGCTCGAGACAAGCAATGGACGAAAAAGCATTGAGGAAATCAAAAAGAGCTCACTCTTTGCACCACTCCAGAAAGCCTCATCCCAATCAAAGTTCAAAACCCTCATCTGCCTCTGCCTCTGCCTCCCACGCATCTCTGCCATCCAATTGGAATCGCTATCATGATGTTTTTGATTCAGATTCTGAGAACCCATCTGGGCATCTCCAAGCTAAATCCTCTGACGTTGTTCTCCCAAAGAGTAAAGGCTCCGACTTCCGTCACCTAATTACAGAAGCTCAGTCTCAATCTCACTCCACAAGTTCTTACTTGGATATCTTACCTGCTTTGCCTGATGACGACCCTTTCGCTGGTATTTTCTTCCTACTTCTGCTTTTTGATTATTGTTTAACTTTTCTATTTGTCTTCTATTTGCGTTGACATGCAGCTTATTGCATTGAGATTGTTAGTAGAATGAGCTATCCAATTTGATTAAACAAAAAAAGATAATAACTCCTTTTGGATGTCCTCCTGTTGACCTTCTACAATTAGAAAAATTGCTTTTTTCAGCCTCCATCTGTACCTCGCGTCAATTTGAAATTAGGTCAAGTTTCTCCATGTACCCTATGCGATGTAGAGTTTCATACAAAGGATTGCGAGTTCATCTTGGAGGTAGTCTCGTTGACGTAAGAGGCAGATATTGCTTTTCCCTTTAGCTTCCTGACATCAATTGGTGGTTGGTTTCTTCAATGAAACCTATCCTCTACTGCTGTCCATAAATGTTTGATGCCTTGCTAATCTCATCATTGCCAAGCAAAAGCTTTTTGTCTGCTAATATATAGTACCAATTAAGTTATTCAACCATTCTAGCAATCACAGAGCTTTTCAGGTTCAAGATTTTTGGCCAAAATCAGAATCTTTGACTTACCAAGTAATGTCTCCCGCTAAATAAAGCATTTAAACTTCATTCCGATTCCTTAGCTCTTTAGAAAGCCTCCTAATATGGTTGGTATTCTCTAGACTTCGGTATAGCTCGAACACATGGAAATGGTTGGCTTCTTGACCTCTTATAGATCCTTATTTTTGACCTGGCCATTGTTGTTTGATTCTTCATCATCCTTACCTTCAATGAGGTGGGTACTTCGGTTTTGTTCATCATGTTACAATACATTGAGTACAAGCCTAAGTACTGTCCAATTTCTCAAGAATTTGCAAGGATTTACTTGTTTCGTTCATTGTTTATCCTCTCAACAATATAGGCAGTGTTGAGGCCCATATTCAAAGTTTTGCAATCCTAATGAAGGAATACAAAAATAGTATTTCAAATTGTGGAAACAATAATCCTAGGGGAAGGGTTGAAGATAATAATTAACATGATGCAATCAGTTACCATCTTCTCACTATCTTTCTTGTGGCAAAGAAGTTCGCGAATCTCTTCTTAAATTCAAATACTGGAATTTGACATATTCAAAATTCTTCAGATTGCATTCTTCATTTCAGCATCATTAATAAATTCATTTGGTGCTTCCTATATAATCAGTACTTCCCTACCAGACCTATTTTGCTTAAATTGCTTTGTGGGAATTCAGCACTGGTGGATGGAGTTTCTCCTTTAGCATGTTGTTGGAGCTTCAAAATGAGCTTTAATGTTGTCATGGTCTGCTGTGGTTCGGTTGCTTTCCAAGAAGCTCATTATTGTTGTGATTTTGGAGGTCATTACTTTTTGATAATTAGTAAAGTATACTCTTTCCCAACATTTCTAAGGTAGGGAGAAAAGTCAGGGAAACAAATTTCCAAAAATTAGGTTTAAAATGGGGTTAATTGCGACTAGAATAATTAGGATTTACAACAAATCCTTCTTCCCAGAAAATGCCAGGATACAAAGAATGCTGTCATTATTCAGCAAATTCTATATTTATAGTAGTTAAGTAGAACTACATACAATAGGGAAAGATAGGTCCAAGCTTTTAATAGAAAGCCCTAGCCATCAGTAATACTTTCTAAAGTAACCACCTAAATAATGGTAAAACAGGATAAAGTTTGTGCAATAATAAACTAATTTAGATTCATATTACTCCAGTCTTTTTGAATGTGATGAATAGACCTTGATATATTCCTTGTTGATGTCAGGATTAACTCATTTGAGTTCTTTTTCTGCAATCCAAATGCTTTCATCGACTGATTGGTTGAGCCATTCCACCAAAAATATGTTATATAGATTACCATGTATTAAGTGAACCTCTTTAACAAATGTATCATGGTCAATAACTTTAGCTTTACCAGTAGGAAGTTGCTTGAGTATCCTTGGTAAATGAACAACATTGAAAGAATATAGTAGATTCAAGTCTGGAACATTAAAAATAGGATAAATATGCAAATTAGGTGAGAGTTCAATTAGGTAGGCACTTGAGTTGATCTTCCAATCATATTCCCGAACCCCAAATCTGACTGATATTTGCATGAAAAAAGCCCCCAGCTTTTGATTGAAACCTAACACTTTAATGGTCTACCTACACCTTACATGAACGGTATTCAGTCCTGACTATCCATTTGAGATCTATTTTCCGGTTCCCAATTGAGCTCTTGTTGAAGCTAAGGTGTTGTTTGATCGGTAGTTAACTTAGCTTCATAATCATCATGATCATAGCCAAAGTTGATATTGTTCTAACTTTAATTCCCATTCCCAAGCTATTGGTGATGTAGGATAAAGGTATGTCCAGTAGTCAATAAATCTAACATTAATTGAAAGTATCTGAGTTGTTGAATTTTCTAGGTTTGTTGCAGTATTTTAGGTTTGAACGGGTTACTGAAACTTCATGTTAGGGTTGCTAGAAGCTCAGATAAAAATCATACGGGATTTTAGTAAAGAAAACAAAACAATAAATAGTTATAGGAATCACTCCTAAAATTATGAAATAGCAGTCTCCCCAAGGCTGTAGGAGTCACCTAAAAAAAGTGTCAACACCTTCTAATATGATCTCAAAATTTGTAAAGAAATTAGTCTTACTTTCATTAAAAAGGTGAATACATAAGTATAAAATTCTAGAACCCTAATCCTTTTTATAAAGGCATTCCAATTAGAATTTCTAAAATAATATTTGATCTTACTGTAATAAAGATTCCTTATTCTTAAATAAATAAAGTCCTAAATTAGGAAAATAAATAATGAAACAAAGACAAGTGTGGAATGAAATTTCTTGCTAAACTTTTCATTATGCTTATAGGTCTGTACGTATATGTTTCTAAAATAAATAATACAAACATATACTTCCTAAATTAGTACTGTAATAGCTTGTAGACAACTGTTACAGTTGACTATACTCTACAGTTATAACAAAAATATGTTGCTAAATATTACAAGATCACAATCTCTGAACATGTGATTCCTTGGTTGATTTTCCAAAATCCCCTCCCAAGTTGGTGATAGATGTCTGTCCTTCATACCTTGAGAATAAATGATTCAAATCTTGGTGTAGCCATTGCCTTGGTAAATGCAGCATCTAGTTTCTTGTTGTAAGTAAATGAGTGAGCTTCATCTGTCCATCTTCAACTTCTCTTTTTATGAAACTTTAGTCGATTCTTATATGCTTCTTATGATTACATTGTATTGGATTGTTAACAGTGCTTTTGGCTGACTTGCTATCACTATACGAAATATTAGAAGTGTAAGTGATATTTGTATATCTTCTGTTACTCTTTTCAACCACATTAGTTAACAAATTCCATGAGCAATTGCTCTATAACTCTGCTTCAATACGATAATGTGCAACTACATATTGCTTCTTACTCCTCCAAGTGACCAAGTTTGGCCATAACTTAGGGGGTTACTTGGTTAAGGGGTTTGGGAATGAGTCAATGGGTAAGGAATGAAAAACGTTGGTTCGTTATTGATTATGATTTATGATTGAATGCACAATATTTTGATATCTCAGTTTTCGGTATTACTTCATACCCCTCATGTGACACTTAATTATTTTCTTTTTAAAATTTTTCAATTAAATATACTTAATTAGTTAATTAAAATACAATTAATTAGTTAATTATAATGTAATCAATTAAAATATAATTAATTAATTAAAATATAATCAATCAATTAATTAAAATATAACAAAATTTTATTTCTCAATATTTTTAACAAAGCAACTACTATCAAAGATAATGGTAATTATTCCTTCCTCTTAACCAACCACTAATTGTAATGATTATATTCATTCTCAGTCTTCACTGTATTTATTCCCATTCCTATTACCATTTTCCTATGTGAACCAACCGACCGCCCCCATCAGTAAGTATCCAAATGTAGACTTGCTATCTGTGATAAAACCATCTCAATATGCATTTGCAAAACATTAAGTCCCTCTTGATTCTTTTCTCTTGAATATTGTGCCCTTTCTTGGTGTCTCTTTTAGATTCCTAAGGATGTGGAAAATTGCATCCAAATACTAATCAGTAGTTGAATGCATAAATTGACTTATAATACTTAACAACATAAGTAGTATTTGGACGACTATTACAAAGATACATAAGTTTTCCCACCAAACTATGTTATCTTCCTTTGTCAAGTAATATATTACTTTTGGTTTCTTTGCCTTTCCAATTTGGACACCCTAGAATCCTGGTTTCTTATATGAGATCAAGAGTATACTTTCTTTGAGAGATAACAATCCCCCTTCACTTCTAGCTGCTTTCATACCAATGGAATACTTAATATTTCCAAAATCCTTGATTTCAAGTTCAAACCTTAGTAGCTGTTTAAAAATCTCAATTTCTTGAGTGTTGTCTCCTGTGATCATGGTATCGTCCACATATACAATTATTGTAGCTCGCTTTCCTTAGCTAAATGTTTGGTAAACAATGTATGATCTACGTATTCTTATCTGTATTTGAATTGAGGTCCTTGTCTATATCCAAATTGAGTGAGAGAAGAGCTAAATCTTTCAAATCATACCTTTGGTCACTGTATTAGTCCATAGAGTGATATTTTCAACTTACAAACCTTTCCAGCTTCCTTATCTCCTTGAAAATTAGGAGGGATCGTCATGTGAATCTCCTTCTAGCTCCCCATAATGGAAGACATTCTTGCTACATCATTGAAAAAGTTTTCTATCCGAATTAATAGTAAGAGATAGTAATACTTTTATAGAATTTGATGTTGCTATAGTGGAAAAATCTCATAGCAATCTATCTTATAGGTGTGTGAAATTGAGTTTCAATCATGGTATAAAAGTTTTGAAAGATTTGAGCAACTTCAGATTTTTCATGCATCAAATAGACCCGACATAATCGAGTATGATTATTGATAAAAGTTACAAACCATTTTTTCCCATAAATGGTTTTAACACACGATGGACCCCAAACTTCACTATGAATTAAGTAAAATGGTTTAGAGGGTTGATATGGTTTTGTAGGGTAAATAATCTTATGACTTTTGGATAAAATACAATGCTCATAATAAAGTTTTGAACAATCCACATATTTAAACAAATGAGGCAATAGTCTTTTGAGATATGAGAAACTAGGATGTCCTAATCTATTATGCCAAAGTAAAATCTGTTCTTTAGCAAGGGTAGAACAAATATTACTTAAGCCATGAGCTTCTTTGTTCTTCAAGTAGTCATCAACGAAGTAGTTGAGACCATCTATCAACTTAGCACAGCCAATCATCCTCTTCGAAGTCTGTTCTTGGAAAACATATGCAAATCAAAAAATGTAATGGTACAATTAGAGTCACGGGCTAGTTTGCTCACATATAGTAGATTACAAGCTAGTTTAGGAACATGAAGGACAGACTTAAGGCAGATATTAGAAGATAGAGCGACTAAACCTTTTCCAGCTGTAGCAGAAAATAACCCACTGCTATACGAATTTTTTCATGTCCAGAACAAGGGTTATAAGTATGAAATAAATCAAAATAATTGATCATATGGTCAGATGCTCCTGAATCAATGATCCAAGGAGCGGAATTGTAGGGAAAGGAGCATGACATGGCATTAAAATCACTAACTGTTTGCACAATAGATGCGTTGGGAGCACTTGAGGACTCGGATATGGGTTTCAACAGCTTCAGGATGTGGTTAATCTGGTCCTGAGTGAACTGTCCAGAATCTACCTCATGGGCTGATCGAGTTTTATTAAATTTTCCTTCATGAGATCCCTTCCAACTTTCAAGTTTTCCATGGAGTTTCCACCATGTTTCACAGGTATAACGAGCTTTATTACCGTAGTCACACCAAACTCTTGCCTTTATTTCCCTGACTTCTCAATCTTCTTAGCAAGGCCAGCAACATTCCTAGCAACCAAGGCTGAGTTTTCAATAGTAGGTGTAGGATTTCGTTTGCCAAGCATCACAAGCCGTCTGCTCTCTTCACGTCGGACTTTTGCAAAGACTTCCCCAATGGATCGGAGTGGTTGTCTCCCAATAATCCTGCCTCTAACCTCCTCAAACTCAACATTAAGACCAATCAAGAACTTGAAAATTCGGTTATCCTCTGCTGTTTTCCGATAATGGTTACGGTCATTAGGGGATTTCAATTCATAGTCATTAAATAAATCTAATTCTTGTCACAAACGTTTCAAAGAATTAAAGTACTTAGTAACATTGTCCTCACTTTAGTGGATCTCGTCCAATTTCAGAGTCAATTTGTACACTTGGGATTGGTTTCCCAAATCACCCATAGCTCCTTAGCTGTGTAGCAACACATGTAGTTGGAGCTAATATCCTCTTCCATAAAATTCACCAGCCATGTCATAACCATAAAGTTTTCAGCATCCCATATTCTGTGTTTAGGATCATCAGTTGCTGGTTCCTTCTTCTCACCAGTCGGATAGCCAATCTTGCCTCTACCACAGATGTACATTCTAACTAATTGGGACCAGCAAAGAAAATTCACTCCACTCAGTCGTATAGTAGTGATCTGAATGGAATGAGAATCTGAGGTAGGATTATGAGGTGGAGGTGTTTGAACAGATGGGTTGGAGGATTCAAAAATGCCGGACATGATTGACATAGATGGGTAGGATTAGAGAAAGTAGGTGGTGGCTAGGGTTTAGATCTGTTCAGGTATGCTCTGATACTGTGCAGAAATATAAGTTGAACGTATGTATATTATTATTCCCTTAACAGTTAATACATAGGTACAAGTATATATACAAGGATCGTTTTTAGGAGACTAATTGCTGTACATAATATTCTAATTGATCTAATTTAACTAAATTTTAGGAGTCATTAACACCTAGGAAATATCTACCCGGATATTTTCCAACACTTACTATTTCCCAATCGTTTGAAATTCTACATTTGTTTCTTCCATAGTGCAGTTGTTGCTGGTTGACTTTGTTGATCTATAAGTATGACAGCATCGTTTATATCATGTGAATTTCTTTCTTTAGGCCTCATGGTTTTAATCTTATTTTTCATGAGTTTGCTACTTGACTTTGTAGGCTTACTGTCTTTGTTTAATGTTGATTTTCCTTGGATGTTATGCAGGGGACTTGTGTCACTTAGGTCCTATGCTTTCAGCCAGAGGAGAGGCCATTGTCTCATTGACTAGTGATGATAATTTCATGTTGGAGGATGAAAGAACTGCTGTTAACGAGGTAGTGATTACCTTTTTAGTTTTAGTTCTATTTAAGCAAAATGAAGTTGGCTGGAGTTAATGATTAGAAAGAATTTACTCTTTAGTATGAGACTAAGTTCTCTGGCTACCTAATAACTTCAGAACACAAAAGTTCCTACTTTATGTTTGAGAATTGTGAACATAGGTCTCGCCTGTTCATCGTTCCATTTATTCTGCCACTAGTGATACATGTTAGTAGCTGGTGGTTTTACATAGGACAACTAAATGCAGATTTTTAGTTTAATAGTTTAATTTTTTACCTATGGGCTGGGCGGTGCTTTTATTATATGACAGGAATGTCTATGGTGCCAGAAACTTGACTTGGTTGCATTAGTTCCTGTTCTCCTATTGAATGGCCCTCATGAGGATACTGTATTGACCTTTTGTTGATGTAAGCATAAAGGACTTTTGGTAGTCTTGTCATGACAATTAAGTCTCATTTCAAAATTGGAACTTCAGCCTTTAAGTAGAACTTATTCTTCCAGGTTTATATGTGCTCATTTATGGACAGTTGTAGCATTTTGTTCTGAATATCTTATTATTGCTAACTAAAGTATGGGGAGCTATACTGAGATATAACGCACTATCACATGAATGCATGTTCAGTTCGCCTAATCTCCATAATGCAATTTCTAATGATGGAATATAGTAGAAGAAACAGAGACAAACATAGACAAAAGAATGAAAAAGGAGAAAGAATGGGGAAGCACTTTGGATAAGGGAAGAAATAAGAACTTGAAGAGGGGGACAACGAACCTGAAATCTGAACATGTTATGCTAAAAAATGAGACTCACATCAACTATCCCAATATCTATAGTATGGAAAAGTAAGCCTAACAGTACTGGCCATAAATTGAGAATGAAAATTAAAATTAGGAAAAACCAAACTCCCAGTTTCCATGCTTGGTTCCAATTCCCTACTTCAATCCTGCTAAATTTGTTGCTATTCAGGTCCTCCTAAGTCCCTACCTAAACTGATTTCTAATCTATGATGCTCTGTTGAAATATTATGATTGACACCTAGTGTGAAATTGATAATAACACAATTACTGATGAAAGTTTAGTTCAGCTAATGAGATAGGTGCTTAATGTAACTATCAGCTGAAGTTCAGGTTACTTGAATTTAGTAAGATGGAATTAAATCAAAATTAAAGGAAAGGGGCATTGGAAAACAGAGGGACATCAATGAAAGAAAGAGAATGCTGCCTGAGGAAGAGAAGAAAAGTGGATGCTGTCAATGTAGAACTAGGTAGCAAGGACAACATTGGGCTTCACCAGAAGAGAAAGGAATAAACAGGACAAAGGTAGGCTGCTTGGAAAGGAAGGATAGTTCTGCTGGGGAAGACAGAGACATGCAGCATAATAGGTGTTTGCAGGAGAAGTAAGAGATGTTTGATGGTAGGGTGGGTAGAAGAAAACTCTGTAGAACTATGATGGGTTGCTAGAGAAGGACAAAAGCTTGACAGAAGAAAAGAGTGTAGAGAGAAGATTAAGGAGAGTTACGATGGAAATCTGGATTTGATACCATGTCAAAGTAGGATAAAGGAGGGAAGATTAGAAGAAAGGGAAAAATCATTTTAGATGCTTCGACCATGAGGCCAACATCCACAATAGTATAGTTATGTTTTTTAGACTTTTCTTCTCATATATACTACAGGAGCTTCCTATATATACGGAGATTCAATCTCATAATAATTATATTCCTGAATAGTTGGATACACATAATATTAAGATATTCTAACAGTAAACTATTTGTAATTTGTCTCTGGGATGGAGAGTTTTGCAAGAAATTATTATTCAATCTTGTAACTTACGAAGTGACAGAAGGTGCAAGACAAATGTGAAAACCATTCTATAGTCAAGGTAAATGTTACCTGACATAAGTCACATGAACTATGCGTTCATCTTTCATCTGTGCTATTACAAGGGTCACCTTGCCTTTAATATTCCTGCTGATTGGTTGTGTCAGCCATCTTATTTTCCATTTTTTTTTGTTTCTTGTTTCTTTCTTTCTTTCTTTTTTTTTTTTTTGGGGGTATGTCCCTTTCTGCAATCAGACATCATTCCTTTCCCTCAATCTACGTGCTCTTGCGGAACAACTGGACAAAGTAGATGTATCTAAGAGGCTCTTCATTGAAGCAGATCTGTTGTCAGAGCTGGTAAGCCTTGTATTATATTTCATTTATGTACATTGTGCTATAGTGCAAAACCAGTATTTATAAATTGTTCAGATTCTACAATAGCTTGTACGAATCTGGATGAAACTTGAATTTTTATAGAGGCCTAATATCGGTTTTTGATCCATCTGATCAAATTTTTTAAAATTATGTGCATAGCATCAGGAATTTATTAGATTACCTTCTGGATAAGGTGCATGGTATTGCTGTCAGTTACATCTGTAGAATTTTTTTTCCCCTTGCTTTAAATATATGATAATTATACAGAACACTGATGCTGGAGAATTTAGCAACATTTTCCTCTTTTTGGTAAATGTGGTCTTCATTGTCATACTTACAATTCCTGCTTCAGCTCCTTCCGAACATTTTACATGGGATTTTCGCCAATTGGTTTGCTTGATCTTTATAATCTGCAATTTATTAATAGAATTAGGGGGGCCCTTGTTACTACATCTGAACACCTGATGCATTTGTATGGTGTCTCTGGCAGAATAGTAACGGATCTAGGGCGGCCAGTAGTTTGGAGACTGACCAATTCAAGACAAGTGAAATCGAAAGAACCACAATGCCTTCCGAGGAATTGACTTTTTATAGTGTGCCTAAGAATAAAAACCATGCAAAGGTGAAGCCATCGGTATCTGCTGTTGCTGAATGCTATGGAGTTTCAACTTCACATGATCAAGAATCGCCTGTACAAAATCATGTCAAAAATGGTACCAATTCACACCGAGACCATAGATCTATTCATGATACAGAACATTCAGTCCGTTTAGACACAAGCTCTAAAGCTGAATCTAAGAAGCTCTTCTCATGTGAGGCAGCGGCTGCGGAGGCAGAATTAGATGTGCTTCTTGACTCATTTACCGAAACTAGGTCGCCAGATTCTCCAGGTATAATACCTGCTAATTCAACATTTTCGAAAGAAGAATCTCCCAGTGTCCTGCCACATTTTACGAGAAATGTCCAGAAGGCATCCACTCGTGCATCCATTCCTACCAATCTGGATGATGAACTCGACGAGTTACTTGAAGAAACATCAAGGTTATCAGACCAATATGTTACTCATCAACCCACCAAAGGGAAGGCTGACCTTCACGAAACACAGTTTTCCTCCGAGTCTGTTCATGAGTCTAGAGCAGCTCATGATTTTGATTCATGGTTGGACACCATTTGATTGCTGGAAATTAGTCCAATACTTCTTTGTGCGTAATTTTATGCAAGGTTAACATGTAACCTTTTTCTTAATGCCTGATGGCATGGATTTGGAAAATGAAGTATCTGCCTTGCCTAAGGGTACCAAAAGTTCTTCAACAATTTTCTAGCCTTATGACAAATATTAACATAAAGATATAATTTATAAAATAAACAATAAAACTATACATAAATCCTATTAAAATTTATATTTCAAACAAATGAAATATGAAAGTTTTTAAATTAAAAATATATATATAAAATTTATGTTTCCTATTTATCATAGTACTATGATTATACATAAGAATTAGTCAATTATTTATGTATCAGTTACTTATCATAATATATTAATTATACATCAAAATATTTAATTAAATCTAATATATTCATAATTGATAATTGTTATCAAATTTTCTTTGGGGTTGGTTGTATCCCTTGCATACGACTTAGCATTACATGATGAGTCCAGATCCTTTGTCCAGTTTTATGGTGTCTTATTTTGTCCAATGAATCTCAGTCATTTATTTATGTAAGTCTCACATTTATTTATACGAGACCTATGCGGAGCCCACATAAATGAATGGCTGAGATTTATTAGACAGAATAAGGCACCATAAAATTGGACAAAATATCTTGTCTCTTACGTGATAACGGATACTTACGAGTAATTTTGAATCATCCCTAGCCATCTGCCGCCACAAACAGACAATTATCCTTTGTATATGTATAATCCTTTGTTATTCATCAACATCAACCGGAGGGAGAGCTTTAGAGAATCCTTGCATGCAAGGTCAGAAGATATGTTGGATTCCTGGTGGTTCCGCTGGTGCATGTTGGAGTTAGGAGCCGTGTCTTGCCTTAAGACTTTCGTTGGCGTCAAAGTGTTTCCATATTACACTGCTATTTGTTTCAGTCCCACTCTGGTGTCACTGTTGTAAGTATCATCTTGATTCTGCACTTATGACCAAACCTTTGCATGCGGATTGGTCATAAGTCCATTTTACCTTAGCAAGTAAGCACTCAGGGCCACTAACAGATCATAAGAACCTTCTCATGATTTTCTCAAAGTTTTGATGATGTATTTGATTATAAAAAGGCGAGCTGACCAGTAAATATGGAGAATAATAATTAAGGAGTTGAATTTTACCTGCAAAAGATAATGAGTGATTACATCAATTGGAGCCTCTCCTTTGAACCTTCTTAACTAGAGGGTCTTTGGATGTAATAAGTGTAATACCCCACTTCCGCGTGACCCGAACTCGACATCGATGGTGATATCCGAGTCCGTGCCCCGCGAGGATAGCGTGCTACATCACTCAGTAAACTCAGTATAAATCTTTTTTTTATTTAAACACTCAAAAGCTCAGAAACCAAAAACCAAATTGGGTCCACTTTCATTTGTAAACATTTTCAGCGAATACATTACAATCAATAAAATTTTCATAGCCCGTTTGGGGCCCACTGTATCTACCAAAACACTATTTTTCAAAAATTGCGGAATACATAATTGTATAACAGTAGGAAGACACTAATGCAGACGTGGACTGATCCCGACCTCTATTCTTCATTTGACTGCTGTAGGCATACTCCCGTTAGCCTAACGGGGTATTCTTCTGAGTCCTGAAAAATATTTGCAAATTTTGGGTGAGTTTTGCGAACTCAGTGAGTGACC
>JANIPN010000009.1:6742611-6755776 GCA_027478595.1 Erythroxylum anguifugum
TGACACAACTTTTAATCAATGTTTATGATTTTTACAAACTTTCAAATATAATTAGTGTTTACATCTATGAATAAACTGTTATATGCTTAACATAATTGATTTAATTTACTAATTTAAGAGGTCCAAAACAGCTTTTTGTATTTTTAATGAATTTATAACCCTAAAACATTTGGATTTTTCCTAGTTGTAAAGTTTTGATCTTTTACACCAAACAACAAAAAAGTTTTAATCTTTAATCATGTGTAGATGTTTCTCTATTGGTGCTTTTTGGGAATTCAATTACTCCCTAATTGCTTAACATACAATTGATAATCTAGCCTCCCCAGTTGTAAAGTTTCAATCTTTTGCACAAACCCACAAAAATGTTGTCATCCTCAATCAAGTATCGATGGTTCTGTGTATTGTTAGAACAATGAAGGTCGTGGGATTTATAAGTTCATCTCTTGATACAACAAAGTCTAGAAGATGTTCTGGAGAAGCACAGGAAATAGCAAACAGAATAAAATAACTTGGGAAGAAGTATCTAATTTTGTTTTACCCCACAGTATATCAAGTGTACCTCTGCAAATACACTTGATAATTTGAAGCAAGTATGATTTGAATGCCAGAATCCCAAACCGTCCCTCTCAAATAAGCAACCACCAACTTGGAAGTTTTTGATATGGGGTAGGTAACATATGTATCTACACGTCTCCAAGCACAATAAATGGAGAAAACCAACCAGTTTCCTCTATCGCAACACGTTGTTAATAATATATCATATTTCAATGGCGTGAGAACCAATCCCATCAAATTAAGTAATCCATTTTGTATTACACTCATCATTTTCTCGACAATGGAGAACTTGTTACCAAAAATAGCATTCTCTAGAAAAGGAACACTAATTGCAACCCCTGTGTAAACACCTGAATTGAGTAAACAAAGAAGGAAAGATTCGTACTTGAGCCATTAATCAAGAAAAAGCAACAATCTTTGACAAGAAGCACTTAGCAGAAGCTGAAAAAGAAAGAGAGTGGGTGAGGATTAAAATTTACGATTATTGCACAGCCAACCACAACGACGCGAGGAGAAGTTGGATTACGTGACGAACAAATGGCTTCACAAATGGGTTGAAGGTTACTTCTTTCACACGATAGTCACAGCTTGGATTGAAGCTTAGCTTAAGTATACAGTAAACACGTGACAGCCTTAAAACGTAAGCTGAAAATTTGTAAGGAGAACGATTTATGGGATTGGATAGAGTTAGGCAGGGGATTCTCCCAAAGGAGAAAACGGCAAACTATTCTTGATAGAGTAGGTACAGGTGATTAACCAAATATCAGTTCACCGAATTCTTTCTTGGGAGCATGCAATGACGTTTCCCAGTGGTTGAAAGTTGAATGCAGCCGCGGCCACGAGGACTAATTTAGCCAGTAACCTAGCTATCGTAAAAGCTAAAATCATTGAGGTTACATATTTGTGACAGCTTTTTTTTAAAATTGAAATAAGTCGACTGTTCCGGTTTCAATCTGCTTGGCTCACCCATCTTGACTTCACCCCTGTCGTGGCCGATCATTGGCCGCCCTTGCAGTCAGATCCCAGTAGCGCGCTTCGTTAGTTTTCGGATGCGTTACAGACCTGGAATTACCATACTTTTGGCAACATCTTTTACCGTAATAAGAGTCTCCTGGCCCGTCTGGTGGGCATACAAGGTTGCCTAGAAACTTCTGCCTCCACCTCTCTCCGTGATCTCGAGGAGGATCTTCGTGTGGAATTAGAACAGGTCCTTATTCAAGAAGAGCTCTCTGACATCAAAAATCCCAAAGTCAATGGCTCGTTCAAGGCGATAGGAATACTAAGTTTTACCATGCCATCACTCGGAACCGCCAGCAGAAAGGGCGAGTCTCGACCTTACAAGACGAAAATGGTAATGTTTTGTCTGATTCGTCTACGCTGCATTCTTTAGCGCAGAACTACCTAGAGAATCTTTATCGGGCGGATCCCACTTCTCCTTTTCCTTGGACGTTAGCTGGGCGGTTCCCCCCGTTACCTAGGCACGCGCCCGAAGCTCTAGGTCGTCCCCCCAATCCTACTGAAGTCTAGACCGCTTTCTTCAGTATGGATCCGAACAAGGCTCCCGGGGCGGATGGGTTCACACCTCTCTTTTACCAATCTCAATGGGAGGTCGTAGGCCCGTTCCTCACCCTTCTCCTCCAACGCATCTTTCATCATGAGGTTTGGGACTGGGACCTCAATCGCACTATTCTGGTCCTTATACCCAAAGTGCAATCCCCCAGTTCGATTACGCAGTTTCGCCCCATCACTCTGTGTTCGGTTATCTATAAAGCCCTCACGAAGATCATCGTGTAGCGGCTCCAACCAATCCTTCCCGATCTCATTGCCCCGACCCAATGTAGCTTTGTCCCTGGCCGCCTCATTACTGATAATATCATTATCACTCAAGAAGTCATACATTCCATGCATAAGAAGTCAGGCCGGACAGGATTTATGGCCCTCAAAGTGGATCTTGAGAAAGCTTATGATCGATTGTCCTGGGATTTCCTTCAGGACACCCTCATTGATGTGGGCCTTCTGGATTCGCTGATTTCTCTGATCATGAAATGTGTCACTAGCGCCTCCTTCCAAGTGAATTGGAACGGAGCTCTCGGTGACAATTTTAGCGCCTCTCGCGGTCTTCGTCAGGGCGACTCCCTATCCCCCAACCTTTTCGTCCTCTGTATGGAACGCCTTGGTCAATCCATCTCCCATGTGGTGTCCTGCGGCAACTGGAAGCCCATTCGTCTCAGTCGTCAGGGCCCCCTTTGTCTCACCTCTTCTTTGCGGATGATCTTATTCTTTTCTCTGAAGCCTCGCTGGAGCAAGTGACCAACATCCGGACCGTCTTACAAACTTTCTGTGCTGCTTCGGGTCAATGCATCAGTCCCGGCAAATCACGCTATTTCTTCTTCAGGAATGTCCCTTCTTCCAAGACTCACCGTTTAGCTGACGCTCTTGGGTTCCAAAAGACTTCTGATCTTGGCAGATATCTCGGGGTTCCTCTTCTGCACGCTCGGGTTCATCGTGGTACTTATCAACACATTCTTGACAAGGTTCACCAACGTCTCTCTGGCTGGAAAGCGCCAGTCTCTTGTCGTTGGCCGGTCGTGTTATTCTTGTTAAGTCGGTTATTGCAGCGCTTCCTTCGTACACCATGCAGACGGTCTGTTTACCCCGTACTCTTTGTGACGAGTTGGAAAAATTAATGCGCCAGTTTATTTGGGGCTCGGATCATGGTCAACAGCGAGTTCATCTAGTCAATTGGGAGGATATTTGCCAACCCACTAAACTCGGCGGCTTTGGCATAAAGAATATTCGTGATATGAATGATGCCTTCCTCGCGAAATTAGGTTAGGCGTTGCTCATTAAACCTGATTCTTTATGGGTCTCCGTGCTCTCCGTTAAGTATAACGTGGATGTCACACACATCCCCTCTTCTTCCGCCGATTCTGGAGGCTCCATGGTCTGGCGGGGTATTAAGTCTGCTTGGCACCTGGTTCACCAGGGGCTCAGATGGCGGATAGGCGATGGCGAAAGGACTCGATTTTGGTTAGACCCATGGATCTCGGATACTGGACCCCTTATCTCTCATGTCGTCCAGCAGATTCCCGCCTCCCTTCGGCCCCACACTGTCAGCCATTACGTTACCGGAGATGGCCATTGGCACTGGGAATCCTTTCAACCTTACCTCCCTTTGCTCATTTGTAGAATCATTGCAGGCACGCTTCCTCCTTCGCCTTCTCTAGGGCCGGATAAACTGATCTGGGGCATCTCTGACTCTAGTCAATTCACAGTCGCGTCCACTTATAACTTGAGCCGGGACTACGCCGAACAGGAGGATTGGGGCATTTGGCACGTCATCTGGAAGTGGTTGGGCCTAGCCTGCATTCGTTCCTTCCTCTGGCTCCTAGGTCACGACCGCCTGCTCACGAATCAACATTGGGTCCGGATGCATTGTTCCACAGATGACGCTTGTTATCATTGTCGCAGCGTGGAATCCTCGCTTCACGTGGTCCGCGATTGTCCTCATGCTCGCCAATTGTGGAATGCTTTTCTGGTTCCCGCCAATTTCTTCACTTCTCTGTTGCAGGACTGGCTCCTCCACAACCTTCAACGTCGTCATCAAGTTCTTGGGCACGATTGGGCAACTCTCTTCGGTATTTCTTGTTGGTTCCTCTGGAAATGGAGGAATCAGGCCCTCTTTGAAGAAATGTTCACTTGGCCTTCCTCACCCCAGGCAATTATTTTGTCTTATGCAGGTTGTCTCCTGCACGCGGTCAGATGGCACCGCCAGGCGACGACTACTAGACTCCCGCCTCGTCATGAGAGTCATATCGGGTGGCAGAAACCTCCGCCGGAGTGGATCAAGCTCAACACTGATGGCACCTCTAAACGGTCCACGATGACCGCCATCGCCGGGGGCGCATTGCGAGACAGTGACAGCCAATGGCGGGGTGGCTTCGCACACAATATCGGATGGTGCTCGTCCAAGGACGCAGAACTCTAGGGAGTGCGTACTGGCTTGACCATGGCTTGGCGGTTGGGTCATCGCCTGATTGAACTTGAAGTCGATTCCCAGCCAGTGGCTGATCTCCTCTCCTCTGCTAATCAGCGATCCAGGTCGGTCCACCCTCTTGTCCGGAGCATTCATGAGCTGTTCACCAGGAACTGGACTGTTGTTCATCGGCACGTTTATCGAGAGAGTAACAGATGTGCGGATTGGCTAGCTAACTATGCCAGTCATTTTGATGTCGGTGTTACTTTTTTCCTTCTTCACCCGTTGGGTGCCACCACATCCTGTTAGAGGATTTGTCGGGAATTAGTTTCCCTCGACTTATTGTGTAATTTCTTGTTCGTCTTCCATAAAAAAAAAGGTTACATGCTACTTTGAAGGAACTTGGTTTCTAACATATCCTTTAGTAGGAGAAGATGACACTCAATGGGTGTATTTACAAAATAAGTGACCCCGATATTAAAGTGATCAGTATAGTTTGCCAGTCAATCCGCGTATCTGTTGTTCTCTCAAAAAACATGTCGATGAGTAACAGTCCAATTTTTAGAAAACAATGCGTGAATACCCCTAACAATAAGGTTGAGCATCGTAGTGGATTCTGTAGACACTTATGGCTTGGTTGAAGGGAATTGTAATTCTATTCCTAACATATTTTTTTGGGTATTATTAAATCTGTGTTTGGTTAGAAACAAACATAGAATATCCATTTTTTTTAAGAATATCTATTCTTAATTTTTGAGGAATAAGTAAAACCAACTACAACCTATCTTTGTCTAATCAACGAATACATATTCTTCTTCGACATATACAACTTGTTCCATCTTACAAATTTATCCTTCTTCATTTCAGCTTAGCTCAGAAAAAACACCAGTGCTGAAGAAGGCTGGGTGATGATGGCAAGATGAGAATAAAAATAAATAAAAGAAGAAGAAAATTAATCATAACGAAGATTTTAATAATAAAATTTAGAATACAAATAATTGAAATCATTAATAATAAAAAGAATAATAATAAATAAAAAATTTATAATAATAATTAATAAGTAATAATAATAAGAATAATAAAGTTAATAATAATAACTATAATAATAATAATAATTATAACAATAATAATAATAATAGGAATAATAATAAAAATATTTTGATCTTTTTTTTGGTTATTTCCTTGTTATTCTAAGTTTATATTTTTAAATCAAACAATGAAATAAAAATTCTTTAACTACTTTATTTCTTGAACCAAACAAAATAATACACATTCTCTTATGTTCCTCATCTTCTCTATTCATAATAATAACTATTTATACCTTATCCATTACATTTTATATAGAAAGAAGGCAAACAATACAATTACACAATTAATCTAGAGAAAAAGATTCCTGACAAATCCTCTGACAGAATAAAATAGCTCCCAATAAGTAGAATAGTAAAATACTTAACGCTTACAGCAAAATGACTAGCATGAGTATCTAGCCAGTCGACACATCTTCTACACTCTCCATAAAAGTATCGATGAACGATAGTCTTATCCATTACATTTCTTCAATCAGACAGGCCATTAAAGTGATGGGTCACTGGTTAGTGGTTAACAGAGAGCGACAGCGAGCCATCTTGTCCAAGTAAAGAAAAATCGTATACCAACGAGAGAAGTCAAGGGTTGGGTGACATTTTGCAAGGCAAAAGTCCAGAAATCGTTATGGTGTAATATGTCACTTGATTTGGCAATCGTAACTGGGAATCGTATACCAACGAGAGAAGTCACGGGTTGGTGACAAGCAAAAGTCCAGAAATCATTATGGTGTGATACTTCACTTGATTTGGCAATCGTAATGGGGAGGGATTGACCCAAAAACAAATGATATACAGTAATTTGCTTAATTATGAATCCATCGTCATTTAGTTTGCTTTTAATTGCTTGATTATGACCGGCCTCCTGTTCTTCATGTGAAACAATGGCATATAGTGTTTCCACCACACATTGTTCATTATAACAGCAACTGTAGACCTCTAAAACTGTAGATCATTAATCTAGAGAATGGCTGGAGGAAACAACAAAGAGAGTACGGTCACAGTAGTAGAGAGCAAAGAGTGGTACCTTTCAGCCTACGCACCACAGGGTGTTCCCAACACGAATCATCTAAAACTCCGAACTGTATCACTGACCATTGATGCTATCCCCGATGGTCATGTCGCCGTTCAGATCCTCTTACTCTCTGTTGACCCTTTTCTGCGATCTAAAATGACTGGCAGGGAAGACGGTCTATACACATCGCAGTTCAAGCTCAATGAGGTAATTACCAAAATTAATTAAACATCTACCATGTAGCATGAGATTTTCCATCATATCCACGCTTTCTGCTATATGTTTTTAAAAACAATTATTTTTAGTAAAATCCAAAAGCTGTTTTTATTTTCCTCTGTGAAGTACGTAAGCCGACTTTCTGTATGCGTTAGTGACTGCAGGTGATAAGAGCATTTGGGATAGGACGGGTAATCGAGTCCAGTGACAGTAAACATACAAAAGGTGATGTCGTTGTCAATCCATTCTTCCCAGTTGCGGAGTACTGTGTTGTACCATCAGATCCTACTTTAAGGAAGATCAATCCAGCAGCAGGCATTGAATTGCCAGATTACCTCAGCTGTCTTGGTAATCTCATTAACTTGACAAGTTTGGTAATGAAGTAGTATCTGACTAGTCAAGTCTAAATTAAACAAACAATATTATAATAGGGGTACCTGGGTTTGCTGCATGGGTGGGGATAAAAATGATCGGAGAACCAAAAGAGGGGTCAAACGTCTTCGTCTCAGCAGCAGCAGGAGGTGTTGGCATGTTTGCTGGTCAACTTGCAAAACTAAAAGGTTGCAGGGTTGTTGGAAGCACAGGTTCCGACGAAAAGGTATGATTATTATTTGACGACCTAGATTTGAAGGATTGTGATTGTTAAGTCCATACAAACTTTTCTAAACAAATTTTTAATTTTTAATTTATATATTTCTTTTATTAAAAACAAGATGACAGTAAATAAACAGAACTTCATTCCTTCTTTTGTTATGGTAATAAGTTATATATCAATTTATGCTTTTGACACACAACACTAGTGTTGGCTATATGTAATTTTCATTTTTGTTTCGATTGAACATAAAGTGTAATTCTAATAGGGTCTCTGATTGATAAGAACAGAGTTTTGAATCTTTTGATTTGGAATGTTGCAAGAAGAATGTCTAATTGCCGTTTTAAATGAGATGTGTGTCTTTGAGAAGGTAAAGCTATTGAAAGATGAATTCGGATACGATGAAGCATTCAACTACAAAAGAGAAACAGATTTCGACTCTGCTATAAGCAAGTAATCACTTCACACTCTTTCTTTTCTCCACATCTATTCTGCTTTTTCCTTGTCTAATATGGTATGATTCATGTATTACAGTATTGACTCTCATTTATTATAGCATATGTCTTTCTTAAAATACTGTATAGATGATCGTCCAGATATACCTAATACATCATCATCATCATCGCACCCAGTCTGAAATTCTGTACTGAAGCAGGGTCTAGGGAGGTTAATAATACGCAGCCTTACTCCTACATAATAGAAAGGCTGTTTCCGGTATACCTAATAGAGTAATACTTAAACCAAGATCTCTTGTTTATTCATTCAATCCACTTTTCAGAACTCATATTTGGTATGTTAGGACAAATTGGGCCAACATATTGTTTCTTTAAGTTATGTTATTATTAATAACCTCTTATACCTTTTAATATACTTCACATTGATATTAATACTTTAAGCCTTGAGCTCTTGTTTGTCACCTAAATAAGCTACTTGAAACTTATCTCATCACCATTTCTAAAATGTAATGGAGGTGATTATCTTTTTGGTAAGGTATCTCGTCTCTGTTTGACTTACTTCTTACAGTTAGGTCTGAATGTTTAATACTCATTCAGACATTATAAAATTGAAATTTCAAATTGATTTCAAGAATTCTCGTTCTTGTAGAACTGATTTTTCATTTCTAGCGTTACATCCTAGTGTTAAATCTATGACGTCCTCCTCAATCTCTAGTGTTACACGGTTTTGAATTATCAATAGATACCGTAACATTCGGAGCTGAGTTGACAATGGCCTCATCGCTAGGATCCCTGTGCTATCATTAGCTTGGCCCTCCATTTCCTCATCCTGGTGATCCCTTATCAGCTCTGATGCGTATCCTGTTTTGAAGCACTTTCTTGTTGGAACCCAAGACTTCTTTTAACCTGAGCTCTGTGGTCTCCATGAATATGTAACATATACCTGACCCTTGAAAAAACTTGTCATTGTCATTAAGTCTCAGTATTAGAATGGCATTAAGAAGCTGCTGATCCACATCTATGAGAATGCAAATTCTAGCGAAGCTTACTCTACTCATTTTTGTTGTTGCTTCCTCCATACACAATGGCTTCCAAGTGAAGCTCGCCAGGTGTGGAAATCTATCCACAATGGGAGCTACTTTTGCATTAGATCATAAAGTGAAATGCCTACTTTCCAAGATTATAAAAACATGGTTTATCATTAAAATGCGAAAGACTAGATTCGATAGCCTTCTGAGATATAGTTAACGATTCCAACTGAACAGGAATATGTTTTCTTAACATCCAACTTCTTCCAATAGTGATCTGCCTAAGCTAGGAAGGGAGTTTGTCTAAGAAGAAGCCGATAAGATTAGCTTCCCACTTAAGAGCCCTTCTTTTTGAGTTTTTAGATCAGGTGCAACTATAACTTTATCATCGGTCTTGCTAGGGGAAGCAATGAAAATTTGGAGCCCCTGATGAGTCACCCAGCACTTGAACCCATGACTTTTTCACACAATGAGGAGCTTCAACTATCGTTTTCTTCTCTCTGATCTACTATCTTATCATATTTTTGTTTCTTTTCTTTTGTACTTTTTATCCTTATCATCATTTTAAAATAAAAGAAACAAAACTCTCTTTATATCACAAGATTAATGGATACATGGGCGTATTTTCCGTTCACGTATGTACATGTATAACAGTCTAATAAGTACAGACACGGACACGAATACGGACACGAGACACGGGACACGACACAGACACAGACACGGGGACATACCAACTTCTAAAATTTAGTGGACACGGACACGACATATATATATATATATATTATAAATTTTAAAATTAAGAAAAAAATTTAGAATTCATAATATGATATTTATTGATTGATGTATTTCAAGACTTCCAACATTTTGATAATTCATACATAATTGATACTTTATAAGCCCCTCTAAAAAAACATGGAGCATATATTCTATGGAGCATATATTCTATTAAACAATGTCTGAGCGGTCTCTAAACGTGTCTGAGTTGTGTCCACCGTGTGTCAGTGGGTGTCCGACACGCGGACATAACTCTATTTTACCGTGTCCGTGCTACATAGCATATTACTTTTCAAGATTGACAACTTAATGGTTACAGGTACATTCCAAATGGCATTGATGTATACCTTGACAACGTGGGTGGTAAAATGCTGGAAGCCGTCCTTAACCATGTCAACTATCGTGCTCGGATCGCTGTCTGTGGAATGATATCGGACTATAATAAGGTACATGGCCGGCCAAGTTATAAATTGGAACTCGAAACTATCGACTTTTCCAAGTCCTTTGATGTGGTTTCTTATGCTTACAATTACAGAGGGTGAAAGAACATATCACTGCCAAAAAGTATACCCTATTTGCATGTTATAGATGATGGTGATTACATTCGTAATTATGTAGTTGGCTTTTGAAGTTATTGAAATGATCCAGGTATGGACAGAGAGAGAAGGCGTGAGGAATCTGTTGAATATGGTGGGCAAGGAGGTGAGAATGGAAGGGTTTATGTTGGGTTCATATTTAGGTCATTTTGAGGGTTTTGCAAAGGAGATGGAGGAATACCTAAATAAAGGCATGATTAAGTCTAAGCAACACATCTACAATGGCATTGAGAGCTTTCCGGAGAGTTTGGCATCACTTTTCTCAAGCTCTAATAGTGGGAAAGTCATCGTGCAGGTCCAGTCTTGGACGGGAGCTTAAGTCTTTATCATTACTTTGTTTGGAGGAATAAGACAAAGCGTACTATGAGGTTGGTGGCTGCAACGGACTGTGTAGTAGTCACTGAAGTCTACGAATATGGAGCTTCTGTTTTAAGTGTATTGGCCACTGGATTTTCTCGCATTATATTCCATGGGACATATCTATGTTAATTATGACGTAATAAAACTCATTATCTTAGATAGTGCCAACATTATCGTAGGCAGAGCAGAGGGTACAAAATGAAATTCCTGAAGCAAGTTTTGCAGTCAATTAGACCCTTCTACAGTACTGGCAACAACATATCCAATCGAATTCTCCTCCTCCTCTCTAGCCGAGGACCAGTCAGGTTTGTCATTTATAGGAGACTTCGGTTGTAACCCCCCTTGTCATTCTGTCTCTGTTATCTTTTGCATCTGCTTCCCATCTTACTTGCTCTCTCTCCCCATCTTCCAAGCTGCAAGTCTTCATATTCTTTGAGTTAACTCAGGTAACCCTTACCCATTGCACGAAGACGTTAATTGTCCCAAAAATCAAGTGTTTAGAGATTTTGTCAAGGGTACTAACTCAAACCTTAATTACTTTACTTTGTTAGAAACCAAATTTAACGAGGATAATTTTCACATATTCTTACTTATCATTCCTCATTAAATAATCTGGTAGTAGCAGAAATTGTTTAGATACAATATTAGACTGTCATAGATTTTCTGATACATAACATTCTCAGAAGAGGTGAGTGTAGAGCATACTCATCCTACACCTAGACAAAATAGGAAATATGACTCAGGTCTTTGAAAATTTCAGGAAGGAGAAGAGGCTTAGAAAACAAACTTCATTAAACTTCAAACCTTTTACAAAAGACATCACCAAAATAAAGTAGAGGATGAAGCGTAGAATAAAGCATGGACTTCTCTTGAAGAATATTTCACTGCTGCTAATTGTAATTCTTTTAAGATTGGGTTGATAGCAAGAAGATGAATCGGCATTTGCTTCTTTCCTCAGTGTACAGTTTGGACTAAAGTTCTTAGAAGCAATCTACCAAGCCCAAACATTCTGATTGATATGGATATATACAGTAAAGTATCACCTTTGCAGATCCTATCCACAGGTCTCAGGTATCGATCACTATTTAGTCCATACACTGAACTCAAAAATGTGTTTGAACTAACCCAGGTTTTTGCACATTATACTGCACTTCGAGATAAACTGTTGGAATACTGTCTAGATTATCATGCACAGTTTACTCACTCATATCCTTTGTGAAAAATGCTGACTTTTTCATAAGTTTACCTTTCAAGAAGAGCGAAGATATTAATCCTACTAAAGCCTCACATTTAGGGATGAACCCTAATGATCTGAAGCTCCTACTTGATGAGTGTGCAATCCTTTTGTAGCAAGGACTTATTGAGCCCACAAAGTCAGATCGGGCTTGTCAAGCATTCTATGCCAATAAACGCTCAGTGCAGAAACGTGGAAAAAAGATATTAGTCATTGACTATAAACCTCTAAATGCTTTCCTGTAGGATGACAAGTTTCCTTTACGGAAGATAAGTACTCAAGTACTATTCCTTTAAGAAGCTGTTATCTTCTCAAAGTTTGAACTGAAAGCAGGATTTTAGCAATTGGATATTCACCCAAAAGAACGACATAAGACTGCATTATGCATTCCCAATGCACAATACCAATAGACTGTCATGCCATTTGGATTTAAAGTCACTCCATCACTATTTCAGAAATCCATTACAAAGATTTATGAGCCTATCCTCAACAATGCACTGATTTACATTGACGAAATTTTACTGCTCTCAAAGACCCATAAGGAACATACGACCCTTCTGAAAAGATCTTTGGATCTTACTCAACAATATAACATTATACTTTCGTCCTCGAAAAGCATTATTGGCACTAAATAAATTGAATTCTTAGCTATGTAATTTAAAGATGGATTTTACCATCCAAGTCAACATATTTCAAAAGAACTATTGTAATTTCCTGATGAATATCTCACTGTTAAGTAGATACAACAATTCCTTGGAATTGTCAATTATATCCGAGATTTCATTCCACACGTGGCTACGTACACTTCAAGCTTATCAAAGCTTTTGAAAAAGAATCTACCATCTTGGACAAAGGAACAAACATAAGCTGTTAAGCATCTGAAGCAAATCTGTTAGGATCCTCCACCATTAAAGATTCCTGATAATGGACAACGTATCCTACAAACTAATGCTAGTGACACATATTGGGGTGTTGTTCTCCTCGAAGAAATCAATGATCAAAGACATTATTGCGGACATGCAAGCGGTTCATTTAGTTCATCTGAATGCCACTATCATATCGGCTATAAGGAGATTCTTGTAGTAAAAAGAGGTATTGAAAAATTTACTTTCCACCTCACTCCTTATCATTTTATCATTGAAATGGATAACACCTCATTTTTGAAAATCCTTGACCAATCCAAGAAAAAGATTCCTAATAGTCAGTTGCTTCGTTGGCAAGAATAGTTTTCCTCCTATAAATACACCATTCGACACATTAAAGGTCACAAAACACACTTGCT
>JANIPN010000009.1:6824919-6836804 GCA_027478595.1 Erythroxylum anguifugum
CTTCGAGAGAGACGGTTGTTGTTGTCCAAGAAGTTCTCTTCTCATGCTACTATTTTTTTCTACCGCAAGCCTTCTATCACACTACTCTATTTTCTTCTAATATTCCATTCTGCTTAAACAAATCACAAATATCCAGAAAGGTCTCCAAAGGGTTGTTCGGATCCTCCAAAGGCAACCCTCCAAATTGAGATGCTATCACCATGGATATAATGCTGTGCGGAATCTCAAAACTCGCAGCTGTGATCGACGGCCTTATAATGGGAGGCATGGGTCTATTGTTATGCCCTATAGTCAAATCCATCATAGTCAACTCCCTTCTCTATTCAGGATGTGGCATCAGCCCCTTCTTGTGTTGTTCTATCTCTACGAACCGCTCTTCTCTAATTCCTTCTTCTGTGTTACTAGTCCGAGCTAATTTGGTTTCCTTGCGCAACTTGCAAGCAGTTTTTTCAATCTCAGTATCAAGTAGCAAATTCTGGGGCTTTTGAACACAAGTGAGCATAAGCAAAATGAAATAAATAAAAAGCAAATAACAACAGAGCTAAGATTTCAAAATAAAACACATTGAAGTAAAGCAATCAAGCAAGCAACTAAAATACACAAATAAACAACGAAACAAAAATTAAATATGAGACAATTAACACCATCTAATCTAATAACTCACAATAAGAAAATTCTCCGGCAACGGCATCAAAACTTGTTGTGGTTTAAACAAAGCAAATAAATTAAATTCTATCTAGACCAAATTAGAGGCAAGCAAACCTCGTTGACAAATAATACAAAACGGTAAGAACGAATATTGTACCCAAGGGATTCCAACGCGCAAGACAATTAAATTAAACAATACAAAATTACTCAGACGATCAAGAATTGGTTAATTTGAAAATGAAATAAAATAAGCGAATCAAGGAAATATGCAAGAAGCAAAGTATGAATTAAATGTGACCTGAAGTCCAAATTTTGCAATAGGGATTTTGATGTGATTATAGAAATGTTTTGAACTTTTACAGGATTTTGAAAATTTTCGGGATGTCAAAGTACAATTATTGTGCTACCGAAATTTTTAATAAAATGGTTAAAAAACTTCACTACTTATATCCTTTTATGTTGAATTAAAACTTTTTGATAAAAAGACAATATGCTTAGCTCCACAGGAACTTTTTAGTTGGATCAGATATCGACTAGAGGGCCACCGTGGGATGCCGGGCAAGCCTCCTAGTCGTTTTAAGATAGGGACCTGTCACAATTTATCTTAAACTAGGATTGTACAATTCCTAAACTACATCTCTAACTACTTCCATATCAATTTGCAATCTCATTTATGATAGGCGAATAATGTGATTATGGTTTACAGCTGCAATGCTACCTCCTAAATTGTATTTTGGTCCATTAGCTTCAACCTTCCCACCAAATCTTTGTCTGCCAAGAATTTAGGGCCTGATTGTATATTGACTGTAACATCCCATTACTTGTGGGAAGGTTTACATGGTAGATGTGAGTGATTCATGAGAGTTAGAAATGCATTTCCATGTTCATGTCTAATATGTCTTATTCATGCATATGAATAGTGAAGTTGATGCACATGAAAATAATTGTACATGCATTCATCAATAATTCCGAGTATAATTGGATTGATTTGTGAGTTTTGAGAATTAAGAATGTTTTTACAATAGAAATATTAGTGATTAGTGGAAATATTGTATTTGAGAATGTTGGTGAATTTAGGAGTTACCTTTGAACTTTTTGGAGTATTGTGAAAGAAATAAAATAGGATATTATAATAGGGAACAAGAAATCAAAAGATATTTGGAGATAATTGGGTTGTAAAGATGGGAGTTAATTAGTTTAGTTCCAAAGGAACTTGGTTAGAGCTTTAGACTATAGGAAAGTGACAAGTGTCACTTAGGCTTTTGTACTTTTGTTGGAAGTAGGTCACGGTTCTCTAAGATTTGAAAGGTGAAGTGATATGTCTAAGTTCTTCTTCATTACCATCTTTTTCAATTTTCTTCCCATATACAGAGTTTTCTATCAAACACTTTATAAAAGATTTCTATGCTCTGCCTTTCCTACCCAAGCCCACTTTGCCATTTGTGTCTTCTACCCTAAGAAAAACCAAAGCTGGACATTGTGCTCAGTGAAATACGTAAATGGTGTGGAGTTAAGGCTTGAAGATTTTGAAGTTTTCAGCAGGTAAGTATGAATAAATCCGTCTGAGTTGGGGATTTATGAAATAAATTTGATAAGTTACTGTCATCTGCATGGAAAATAACATTTATGTATTTGTTCATAAATACTGTGTTGTTGGGGATGAAAAGTTTGGTTATAGTGTTAATTTAATGTTTCGAAAGATTATTAGTGATTAGGTGTTGTAAAAGTGATTTTTGGAGTTGTAATGGAAGAGATACTTTAGGTAGAAGATGAGTTAGGTGTAAAGTTTGTGTTCTGACTTCGGGAGAAAATCTGGATTTAATCTAGATAGGCTTTGGCAAAGTTGCCTTCTTGAAAGTTATAGATCTTTTTTTTTTATCTTTTCAACGGTATATAGTATGGAAATTTTGGACGTCGGAATCAAAAGTTATGATCTTTATAAGTGGAGATGCTTTGGGAGCAAATGTAAGAAGGAAGAGAATATCGTCTTAGTTACTGTTTATATAAGACGATACAAAAGTAAGATGAAAGAAAATTAAGACGAAGTTACTGTTCATGCTATCATCTTAGTCACTGTTTATATAAGACGAAGCAAAAGTAAGACAAAAAGAAAATAAGATGAAGTTACTGTTCATTCTATCGTCTTAATTAATGTTTATATAAGACGAAACAAAAGTAAGACGAAGTTACTGTTCAAGCTATTGTCTTAGTTACTGTTTATATAAGACGAAGCAAAAGTAAGACGAAAGGAAAATAAGACGAAGTTACTGTTCATGCTATCGTCTTAGTTACTGTTTATATAAGACGAAGCAAAAATAAGACAAAAGGAAAATAAGATGAAGTTACTATTCATGCTATCGCCTTAGTTTTTGTTTATATAAGATGATACAAAAGTAAGACTGAGTGAAAATAAGACAAAGTGAAAATAAGACGAAGTGAAGTAAGATGATACAAAAGTAAGACGAAGCGAAAGTAAGACAAAGAGAAAGTAAGAAGAAGCAAAGTAAGACGAAGTGGAAGTAAGACGAAGCAAAGTAAGAAGAAGCGAAAGTAAGATGAAGCGGAATTAAGACGAAGGGAAAGAAAGACAATTGAGGACAAAAACATGTTTGATTCTTTTGGTCATAACTTCTTCTCTAGACACCCGAATGACCTGATTCTTGAACCATTAGATTCGTAAGACATTGTTCTATATCTCTACCAAAAAAATCACAGCCATTTGAAATGAAATGAGAAAGATTGAGTGAAAAACATGAGGCGGGTGCAGTGTGTGTACTCCGAGATAATGTGAACTGGTGTTATTTTGCTGAACTTACTTCAGTATTTTGATGATTTCAAGATCAGTAGAGCTCCAAATGAGATCAGTTGTGTGACGGAAATTACCCAGGATTATCATGGACATGCATTGTACATAATTCATTTCATACATATGCATTATCGAATACTTACGATGGTACAAATTGTCATATTATGTATATTATTTGTTATAGAGGGGCAACTGGAACGTCAACCTTTAGACGTTGCCGGATCTTCTAGGCATTAGCTTCGGAAACAACTTGTGAGTCAACCTATATGTTTTCCTAGGATTGATTTGTTCTGAATGGTTTTGATTTATTTAAACTTCCATATTATTGAGATGCTTGTGACCTGATTCTGAATTCCGGACTTGAAGTCTGAGGAGTATAATAGTTGGGCATGTATTGGAAGTGCTTTGATCTGTTATGAAATTCTGTATGTTATGTGTATTCTCACGAAAGTGAATGTTGGACTCAGGTCCGTTGAATGTGAGTTTCTGATTTAACATCATATGTGATATGACATGATCAGTAGGTGATGCATTTCATAAAATACATGCTCAGATAAAGGCGTTGTGACTTGAGTGGCCAGTTTGAAGCACTTCCACGTAGAGCTTTGCTCCGTGAACTCTGATTCTGCACGTAGAGGTATGCTCTATGAACTCTGTTTTGACTGAGCCCTATGGACCGGTATTTTTATAAGTGATTGGTACTCAGTCACAATAATAAGAATGAACACGAGCCTTATGCATATAGTATTATAAGACTGAAGATCATGAATGGTTTGCAAGGTGATATTGAATGCCTATGTGACATGCCATGATATGTGAGTATCTGAACAATAAATGTATACTTGAAATGAGTAATTATGCAAAATGTGATATATGTATAAGATCCGGTGAATTCATCAACGATGGTTCACTCATTGAGTTCACAAAACTCATCAAAATTGCAACATTGTCTTTTCAGGATCGAGAGACGACTCTAGCTACTAAGAGGCTCTACTGCCTTGTAGATTGTGTTTTGGCAAGAGAAGTCATGGCTCAAAGGTCGGTCAGCTGGGATTTTTGGGTGGCTTAGATAGAATTGAAGTATTTTCCTGTTTCATGTAGTACTCTTGTATGAGATTTTGTGAATGTATATACATATAGAACTTATTGAAAGACACAATGTAGACATTCGGTATTCATGAAATGAAATGAGGAAAAAAAGAGTTAGTTTTTAAATATTGTAGATTTATTATGATGCTTTTCAAGTGATTATAATACCATGCCATGTGAAGTGAGTGTAGTATTTGAACGTAGCGTGCTCTTATCCTAGGGTATGTGCCAGAATAACCTTCGGGCGTCTCGGTGCGTATCTTTAGGTAAGGGGGCGCTACATTGGTCATTACCTAAATTAATACGAGAAGGCACCATATAGATATCTTCTCTCCTTTGTGGATGGTCATATCTTTTGTCTACAGAGATAGTGGTTGGAAGGCAACTACACCCTTCGATTTCCATTACATTAGGAGCAGGATGCTCCCTAAGTCCTTCAGCGATTTCCCCAATAAATAGTTTGTCAACCTTCTTTATTAAGACTTTGCTTGCATTAGCCGTGGAGGTCACGTTAGACTTTAACTCTAGAACTTCATTTATGCAAAAAATATTATTTTGTTGTGGCAATTTTGGGTTATTGCCTACAGGGAAGTTAGTTGAAGGCGAGGTTGCCTTCATAAGATTTTCTACTGTTTGAGATAAAAAGCCTTCATTTCCTACGGCTGTAAGGACTTCTTTTTCCAAAGATAGATGTAAAGAGATTTTTTTTCTATCACTTGTTGTTGGCATAATGGTCTTAATAAGTGTGCCAAATTATTTGGTGTTAATCTAGAATGGGGGCATGCTAGGGAGGAATTGTACTAGAATTCACACTGGAATTTTGTCGAAGATAAAAGTGAGCTTCAAAAAGCTTAGAGAATGGAGTTCTAGGCTACCAAAACGCCAAGATATATTGAAATGAAGAAAATAATTTATTGTTGCCAAAGGGAATCAAAAATTATATAAGAGAATTCCATATAACAAAGGTGAATTAACAAAGTAAACAAAGCTGGAAAATTACGAAATGCATCTGAAAAAGGTTTGTTGATCTCTCTAGAGAGTGATCTTTGTTGTGTTACAATGGTCTGGAGATTCTGTTGTCTAAAAAATTATCTTGAGTTTGTGTTTTGTTGTATATTGAATGTGTTGATTACTGAGTGCTCTTTCCCTTATCTTTTTGCTGGTGAATTTAAAATTTCCTTACCGTCAAGTAGTTTTGTGCTATAACTATCTACTTTCTTTTATTTTAGCTAGTCACCCGCCACTATCTCTTTAATAAAGGCTATTCAAAGGGGCTCGTCAGTTATTCGTCTCCAAGTATTCTCATGTGTAGCTATAAGCCCATTCTAAATTTCAATATATATAAGAACGGACTTTATCATTATTTGGTTTGTCCAATTCATTAAGGGGCTAGGTGCATTGTTTAAATCTATTTTAATTTATTTGTACTTATTGCTTAAAGGCCTTCATAACGTAAAATTATAACTTAAACTCTGCAGGAAGCGCCGGAAAAGCAAAAACTTGGGGAAATGAGAGCGTACAAAGGCCACGATCAGAGTGACAAGAGGAAGGAGAAAAGTTGAACACAAGTTTGGTTGTGAGATGAATCATTGGCATGAAATGAGGCGGTGTGACAAATGCCTTAGCCATGAAATCTCTGATACTTCTGTTCATGCACCCTTTATGACTCCCCGAAAACACTTTTGAACGTGAAAAGGGGAAGATTGACAAGGCTTTTGTTAACTTTAGGATCGAGAAAATAATTTTTAAGTTCAAGTTTAGATATTCATACTGGTGAGGGGAGGGAAGTGGGCGATGAATGGGGAAAAGATGATGTGCATGAATGCTTTTCTTACCTGAAAATATTGTACGTATAGAGGGCAATGACTAAAACCGACTGAAACCGGGGACATGGCGTATCTGAACAGCAATCTGCATCTTGCTTAGGTCACTTACATGCAGATAGATAGCCACCGAAGGCACCTCCACATCTGGCACATTGACATTGCTGCATTCAGCGAGATTTCGGTGTAAAAAGTGGCATGAGTTATATTATGCATGTCTTCTATTTGGCATTCATATAGATGCAAGTTGCAATTAAAAGGGTCTCAACTTTGGCTTTAACGATTATATGTGCGTAAGCTTTTGGCCGTGGCGTTTTCTAAATTTAGTAATGGAGTTGGTTAAAGTATGGCAGAGAGTATAATGGCAATTATTATGGCAGAGAGTGAGTTGGTAAGGGACTCTTCTGGTTTAAGTGAGGTTGTAGGTTCAAACCTTCCTTATATATGCAGCTGTTTAAAACTTGGGGTCAGAGTTTTGCCTCCCACAAGAGACCTATTTGACTCGAGTGATGATTAGTCTGAATGTAGCTGACTTAAAAGTGTCTTCCTATAGTTGGACCCTTTTAGAATACCACATAGGCAACCAAAAAAAAAAGAAAATATGATGGGCCAGATAAGTGATTCTATTCGATAACTATATTCCTACATATCCATATGTACAACACACGTTAAATTAAGGCAATTTCTATTTTACAGGGTTGATCTACTAGAATGCATAAAGCAGCTCAAGCGAAGCCTTAGTAAGAAACATGAACACACCATCACAACCTAACCCTCAAGCTAAACAGTAAAACACAGGGATGGATTCTGTACAAATTTTGCATTATATACTGAAGTCGAACTTAGCAAATCCCGGGCATGTTTTTCCAGTAACACGAACCCAAAGCCCATTCCAGGTTAGGGCTAGCCTCATTGGCCGCGACATTTTTCATCGAAGCATCTTGTTGTTCATGTCCCCTCCTCTCTTCTCCTGTCCTTCCTATTGATGAACCGATTGACTCGTTTTTAGTTTTGCGGTACCATTCTGGGAGAGGCATCGATGACGGGAAGTTGTTAAGCAGAATTAATAAGTCATCATCCATGGAGTTCATCTCCTCCATTGCTTCCTTATTATTTGATTTCATTCCTGTGTAACCCAGGAGCCAACAATATCAACCAAAGTACTACTTATCGTTGAACAGTAAATCAATAAAGTCGACAAATCAAAATGGATCATATCCAGTATTTCGTCACTATATAGTTTCATACGCAACTTAAAAGCAATGGACTGTAATTTAGTATAACCTTATTTTCTACCGTATGAACCTTCCTTGAATTATTAGTAGAATGCTAGATGACAAAACAAGTTGATTATACCACGGTGAGGGATAAAAGATAGCTGCAATGAAACTACAATCTGCATGTATACCTAACTGTGACAAATCTATCAAGTAATGAGAACAAATAAAACTTTACCTACTGATGATTGAAACGAAGCCAAATCATCACCCTGATTTTCAATGGACGTCTCGCTGTCATTTTTCAATGACAACTGAGCATTCTTGGCGTCTCCACCACGGTCCACCTTTTCAACCTCCTCTTCTTCGGATTTATCTAACACCTCTTTCCCTTTTTTTGACGAAATCGATGAATTTTCGTAGCTGGATTTCCTTTTGCAAGATAATATCTTGGCCTCCTGTAGCAAGGCATCCAACAAGCCACTGTTTGTATCATCCTCACGTGCCCTTTTGCGATTATGATCAGTTTTTTCACTTGATTTCTCCATCGCACAAACGTCACGGGTTGATTCAGAAACAATTGGGTTCATTAGATCCGACGATATTTGGACCGAAGAGAGCTCTGACTTCAGACTAGGAAGATAGGGATTTGGTTCAACTTCAGCTCCCATAATCAGTGAAGTAAAGCTGATGTTGTTGTTCTCAAAATCTAGGCTGTTATAGTTAATAGATGGTGGTGTTGGTGTTGGGATTCCCTGTGTCGCAAGGTTTGTCGCAGAAGTTGGTGAGTCCACATAAGGAGGAACATGAGATAGAGTGAAAGCTAAAGCGCAGTTGTTGCTGGGATCAAAGACCTTGAATTGGTGGTGACTTGGATTAGAGTACATTGAAGAATTGAGATGGTTTTGCAGGGGATATCGATCCATGGGGTTGGCAGCACAGTAGTTGGTGGGATTGAAATGTGAGAGAGATGGATTGGTGCACATAGGCCTCTGATGAGGAGAGGACCAAAATGAACTCGGATACTCCTGTTGGTTTTGTTGGAATTCAACTGCAACTGCTTCTTTTTGGAATTCTTGAGGGTATACAGGCAAACCAGCTCGCTGACGTCTCTTCATTCTTGTATTCCAATAGTTCTTGATTTCATTATCAGTTCTTCCAGGTAACTGCAGTAAGATTCAGGCGATGAACAAAGAATAAATTAATTTAAGAGAACAAGAACAAAAATTTTGATATTGAAAGATGGATCGCAATAATAATGATCAACCTACTGACATTAATTAACATGAAAGAAACCATGTATTTTATATCCCGAACAACCAACAATCTAAAGAGTCATGAACAGAAAAGAAAATGGAAAAGTCTGACAAATCAAGAAGAAAGAATAATCATTTTCTTGATGTTAGGGAGACAAAAGAGAAAAATCGTAGAAGTAACGGAAGAAAACCATTAACTAGAGAACTATAAATGCTACTGAATTCCTTCATATATTACAACATATATAATTTACCTGAGAGGCCATGCGTGCCCATTTATTTCCAAGTTTTGCATGAAGCTCGATGATAATTCTCTCCTCTTCAGGTGTGAACGAACCTTTCTTGAGGTTGGGCCTTAAGTGGTTTGCCCATCTAAGCCTACAACTCTTCCCACACCTCAACAACCCAGAATTCTTTTGAACAGAATTCCAGTTCCCTTCTCCATGAATCCTCACGTAGTCTATCAAGATGGCGTCCTCCGCAGCCGTCCATGGCCCTTTCTTAAGGCTTTGGTTGGCACCTCTTGGACCCACCTCAAGTTTTACCGATGCTGCTCCATTATCGGTCCCGGCGTTGTTGATCATTCTGAGATGAATACCCTTCACCACCACAGCCACCAGCACTGTCAAAGCTGCGTTTTTGGTTTTGTTGGTGTTTAGGGCTTTAAATAGGACCAGAAGCTGAATATCTGTTCTTTGGTTACGTAATGACCGTGTTGTCTTGATGTTCCCTTGCTTTAATGATCCTTGTGGGTTTGCATTTACTTTCTTTTCGTGACTTACTTTTTCAGACTTCTCTCCTCTCCCAAGGTCATAAACCAAAAGGAAAAGAAGAGGGAAAGAATGACGATAATGGTTTGTCTTTTCTTCCTTGATGCCCCCCTTTTCTTCTTTCCACTTCTCTTTTATTAAGTTCAAAAGTATTATAGATAGGTAAAGAGAAAGACGAAGATGCAAAATGTTGGGGAGAAAGGTTAAGGAAGACTCCTCCAAGACCGAAAGAAAAATAAGAAGGAAGAAAATCTCAGGGGTACAGTCAGATAGCAGATTAACTCTGTTGGGGTTGGAGAGAAAAGATGGCGTCTATGTCTGAAATGGATTTGTAAGAGAAATAAAACACAATATATAAAAATAGAGGTAAGAGCTTCGATTTCGCTCCTATTTGCATGCTAATTGCTGCCTCTGGTTTTCTCACGCGTTTTCCAACTTCAATCCGTTGTGTACACACTTACACATCACAGCCAGCGATTTATAGCATTACCTAATCTAGCTAGATGTTTGTCCTTATTTTAGAAGGCCCTTAATTTCCACGGTCTCGAGGAGATAAATATACCACAAAATCCCATTTGAGAAATTTGGTGTAGTTATTAGAACTTGGGCAATAGGAGAAATTCGAAAATTTTTTGTTTGATTTTTCTAAAGTCATCATTAGATGAAATTTCATAATTTAACTGACTTGATAAACGTAAGGGAGAATAAATCTGAATTAGTACCTTATTATAAAGATTAATTCCTTTTCCCGTAACCATCATCGTTTATCATCATCATCGTAGTCGTACAAGCGTTTCGAATTTAAGGTATTCACAAATTAGTCGACCATACTCAACAAATTGTGCATAGAGGAACAAGTAAGGAGAGATATATAATTCCTTGAAAAAATAACTTTACTTGGTGTTACAAAACAAGATCCAATATAAAGCACACTTGGATTAGATGAATTCAATTAGAAATAATTTTTACCTAGTGCTCCAAAAGGGGGTAATCTAAGTAGACATGAAATTGGCATGCAAAAGTGATATTTGTGGGAATACACTTAATTGAATAAGTCATGTCCACTACTCTAGTAGCTTCTAGAGGCTTTGGGCTCTTTTGGGTGAGATTGATATGAATAATCTACAGGAAAGAGATATTTGAGATTGCTAATACATGTAACCACCAATAAAAAAATTAAAACTGGCACTTAAGGAACCACAAACTTGGTCCGTCGGAACAGTTTATCAACCGCAAATTCAGTGACGGAATTGTCTATCCATGTAGACCGTCGGTAATATAATTTACCAACGGAAAGTAAAAATTTTCTATCGGTAATTTCCGCCGGTAAACACCATTTTTCTTGTTGTGAGTGTATAGCAAATTCTTTCCATTATCACTATTCTTATCAGGATGCAACTCACCAACAAAATTGAAAATATCAACAACACATTTTCAAGCACAAAATACATATCACATATCACATATGCAGAAAGAATAAGAAATTAGCCAAAACATACCCCATAATGGCAAGTCATCTGAACTTACAACCACGAGGTGATAAATGAATCATCAAATAAGAATCGAAAGGAAAAAAAGGTGTAATTGCCTCAAGGAAGAAAAAGGAAAAAAATAACATGGTTCCTAACAAGAGTACAAACTTATATCCAACAAATGACTTATTCGGTGAAGTGGATTCATACCAAACATATATGGTGTGCATTCCTCAACCACTTTAAACTACAAAATTGAAATCATAGCTAGACTCCTAGATCTGTTAGGATATAATTCTTATCAAAATATATAAGATATATCTTATATATTATTTATAATCTTATCTCTAAATTTATAATCATAAGTTACTCATCTAAATTATACAAAATTAGTTTAAGTATGAGCCATTAATTTAAGAAAAATATATTCAGGTTAAAGGATCCTTGAGTTACTCAACATGTTGGACCCTTAACTTTTCTTAGAAGTTAGAATTATGAAATGAGAAAGTTTTTGTTGGATCCCGCTTCCGGAATCCAACTCTTAACAAAATATCATCAACATCCATACATAAATCATAATTCATTAACATCAAAAGAATAGAGTTTTACAAGCTCTTATGGCATTCCAAGCCACAATACAACAAAAACCAAAAAATCTAAAAAATACAAAAGTTACATTAATTAATACTCCATGAAATGTGACTAATCCTTGTATTTTACAGAAATAACTTAAATTCCAATATATGCAAAATTGGTAGTAATATCCTTATATTCTTGATTACTTGATCTCTTCCTCATTACCTG
>JANIPN010000009.1:6890391-6903238 GCA_027478595.1 Erythroxylum anguifugum
AACATCGGTACCCGAAACCAAGGTATTTTCTCATTGATTTTTCAGATTTAATTATTGCTTTCGATTTGTGATTTTTCCTTTGATTTTATATTATTGACGTGATTAAACAAACCCCCCTTTTTACTTTTGTTATTTGTTTTATTTAAACTCACTAACCTCTACCGTTAAAAATTCCTCGTGGGAACGATATCCACTTATCACTACTACATTAATTTGTTTTAACGGAGTGATTTTTCTTATATTTTGTTGCAGGCGACAACATCACCAGGATACGGGACAGTTATTAATGAACCTAGTATCCGCAATGAACACGGGACAGTTATAGGCACTCAGTCACAACAATAACAAATTGAAAGTGAGCCTCGTAAGCATTACATATGCATTTGATGTGTATGTTTTGAATAGTTTGACTGATTTTCTGACTGTGAGATATGTTTCAAACGAATGTGAAATATATGTGACTCAATATGATTATTAATGAAATGATGTGAATTATGTGAAATGTAAGTGTTATGTGATGAGTGAGCCATCGAGGATGGTCACTCACTGAGTTCGCAAAACTCACCCAAAATTTGCAATATTTTTCAGGCTCAGAAGAGTTACCCCGTTAGACTAACGGGAGTATAGCCACTGCATTTAAGTAAGAGATAAAGGTCGAGATTAGTTCGCGTCTGCATTTGTAGTTTCTTATTTTTGTATCAATTTGTATATTTTGAAACTTCTGTATAATGCGAATTTGAATATTTCCCTTATAATAGCTTTTAAAATTGGAATTCAAATGAGATTGATCAAAGTGTAATAATAATAATTGTGTTTTTGAGGTTTTTGTAGTAAAAAGTATAGGCCCGAATTTGATTAATGATTTCCAAATACGTGTATGATACATTTGAAAAAAAAAATTTGTACCGAGTTTTGAGTGTTTGTCTTTTCAAGCATGTCGCCTTTGCGGGATAATGTACTCGGACATCACTCAGGATGTCGGGTACATGTCTTGCGAGAGTGGGGTGCTACATTTTGGTATCAGAGCCCAGAATTATTATCTTACATTGGGCATTTTCGAAATATATGTCAAGATACATACATTTTTGTCATATCATAGTAGACAGTAGCAACTATTCCCTAGTCTGAGTCGTATGTGTATGAGTCACACACATGAGCATGTGTTAAGAGTTTGAGTTGATAGAATTAGTGAGAAGAATGATGCTCTTTCAGAATGTGAGAAAACGAAAGTTTGTGGATATTTAGAAATGAGAAATAGTATGTGGGTAAAATATGACAGATGATGATTCAACGTATTTGTAATGGTGGATGTATTATTGAATACGACATCAATATTGTACCGTGGTGATATATCCCTGGATGTAATGTAGATGTGAATGTATTGTCATGGATTATTTGAGGAAAATAGGGATATAAGTATAAATGACGAGATTAAAGTGTACAAGTAGAATGTAATGAAAACAGAAATTGTTATGATCTTAAGAAGAGGAATTTGGAACCTAAATGGTTATTTGATTAATGCGACAATAGTTATGATCCTCCGTAATAAGATATTAGTGGAAATGAGATTCGAATTTTATAATGATTATACATCAATAATTATGAATTGATTGAGGATTTATTTATGGAAGGTGAAATAAATGATAATAGGAAGATGAGATAGAAATGAGGAAAGAATAAAAGGGGAATGAAGTAGATGTAAATGACTTTACATAAGATGAATGATGTGTAGTAAGAAGAAAGTAAAAAATGCATATAAGATAGGATTTTATGTAAAAAGGAGATTAAGAAAAAGATGATGAATCAAAAGAGAAAAGTTAATGCACCCAATATGGTAGTTGAATCATTATGACATGATGTAACACTAGAAGAGGTAAATTCTAGAGAATTGGGGTAAAGTTGATTTTAGTATATGTCAATGAGAGGAAACCCCGATCGTGGTAAGGATAAAGAGAGAAATATTGTCTAGGATCAATTGAGATCAAAGTATTACTATTGTAAGATAATTGGTGATCTGTCAGAAATAAATCTCTAGATAGAATGAGATGACCTTGATGATACACACCTAAGCATATGTGACAATAATGATGTCTACTACTTCATCGGGTTTTTGTAACCAAAACATTATGACCTTGTAAGAAACAATAGAATTTGATCTTCTTAAGGTACTAAAAATGTCTGATAAGTAGTAACAGAAACAGTGGATTAATAAAGGTTACACGAATAATATAGAGATGGACAAAAGAAATCTTCTTTCGAAGAAGAATTTCACTTAGATTAAGCAAACCAGATAGCTTATTCTTAAGAGTGATCAATGAAGGAATGAATCATAAATGATTATTTAATGAGTCAAAGGTGAATATTGGAGTCTTGATCCTAGCCGAAACTTAAGCATAAGATACAGAATATGTCACTGCGAGTGTATGCATTTTGTTGATGTAAAGTATCCAACTAAGTGACGGATTCTTGAATTTGAGGTGACATTAAGTATAAGAGATACAAATCAGATTTGATGAATGTGTTACCAACACAGGAAATTAAGATTTCAAATAAGTTGAAATGTGTGGAGAAACTAGTATGAATGAATGGACATTAGACTAAGTCAATATAAAATAAGAGGAAATTGAATGAATGGAGAAAATCATTTGAGAAAATAAGTTAATTGGGAAATTGTAATTAACATGAGGTAATATTACCTCATTAAGGAATTGGTTACTTAAGGAATTACGGGAACTAATAATGGGCATATAGAGTTTTGGCTATATTTGTTTGAGTGACAATGCCCCCGACAGTATCATGAAATTGATAATTAAAGTGGTCCAAGCAAAATCAGATCAAGTAGTGATGATGATCGTGGATGAGATATTGAATGTATTCGAACAGTTAAGAAGAATATTTTGAATACTTGAGGAAATCCTACATATTTGAAGGTAGAAATAATTCTATGCCAATTTCAATAGGAGTGAATCTTAGCTTAATTGAATGAAATGTTAGGTTGTATGGTATCTGAACATAGCTTGTTGGGAGACCCAAGAAAATAGAGGTAATTATGAAGTGAGAAACCCTAAGTAATATATATATACAGAGAATTTTGAGGAATTATAACACCAATACTAATATATCGTTTGGATTTGGAGATTTTTGGTGTATACAATAATGCTTGTATAAGGGATTAGGATAAAATCCAATGCAGCATAATAAATTGATTTCATATGCGTGGAGAAAATTAAATATTAAAATTTCATGGGTTGATTATTTGATATATAAATTGAAACTTGTTGGAATGGTAATTGTTTTGAGAGCTTGGAGATATTTTACATACTGTGGAACAATTCGGATATGTATATAAATATTCAGGTTAATAAAGTCTGAGGTAATTATGGAGTTTAAAAGAACTACATATAAGGCTGAGACAATGAATAGAGTTACTTGAAGATTTTGATTGTGCAAATGAGTATTTCCCAGCAAAGCCAATGTTGTAATCGGATGTATTGAACAGGAAATCCAATAGCACGAATTTAGATATTGAAGTTGCCAAATTAAGTGCAATAAAGAGCATAGAATGTCAAGTTGAATTTTGGGCAAATCAAAGTATTATTAGCTATTGAATTTAAGATCAGTCCCATAGGAAAAGATTAGCAAAGCCTAATTGAGGATCCAGAATTGTGAATCTTAGTGAGGAATTGAAAATGAATATGAATTTTGAGTCAAAATAGGAAAAATGTTACTTTGTGATTGAAATAAGAAGGAAATGTACTCAATAATGATGATTGAACAAAGATATTATTAGAGAAAGCATAAGTAACAACCTAAGCTATACATCCTAATAGGAATAAGCTGAAATAGTACTTAATTACTAAGGATATAGAAACAAGTAACTGAATATTTGAATTGTCAACAGTCCTAACTGTTGGAGATATGCTTAAAGCTTTATATTTTTGGAGTTCATAGGAATATGAGACCAAGATATAGTTCTAATTGACTTTAAGCATATCAATCATTATCACAGTGAAGTTATTAGAATACTGTATGAGGCATTATACGACAAAATTGGGTTGTTCGCCCTTACATTGAAATGAAGAGGGCCAAAAAAAAAGTTGAAGGCAAGAAATGATTAGAGATACTGTTGATGAGTGAAATGAATCTGTAATAGAAATTAAGTGGCTTGTGAAAGACGAATGAATTTTGGTAAATCAACATCGAAGTTATGGAATATAGTGAGACATACCTATGAGTTATGTGTATTAACACTGAAGAGAAGTGAAAAATGAAATGTTTCCAAGGGTATCACCTTGGGAAGAAGTGCTCAGATTAGGAAAAAGAATAAACTAAGCTCGAATTGTATTGGTCCACAAGAAGTTATTGAGAGCATATGAACAGTAACTTATAAGTTGTATTATCATTAAAGATGTCTCAGAATTATGATGTGTGATATGTGAGTAATTTGAAACATGATGGGGAACTAGTTAAGAGAGTGAATGACTAAATAAGTGATTGACAGACTTAGTGAGTCTATCGACTATGGTCATGTGGAAGAAAGTATTGGAGTGATGAAGTTATATAGGAACTGGAGAAGTATATGAGGAAACATACCCCTACCTCTATGATCAATTTGATAAGAATTTCGAGGATGAAATTTATTAAGGAAGGGAGAAATGTAACATCTCGTTCTCATAATAAAGGTTAGAATCCAAAAATACGGTACATGTGAGATCAACGAGAGATCAAGAAAAATGCATTTCTATGTTCATGCATATTGTTAGCATACACGCACGTGAATTTGAATTTTTACGCATATTAAAATGACTGTACATGCATTCATTGACATTTTGGGTATAATTGAATTGCGATGTGACATTATTGAGAATTGTGGATTTGTTGTATTGAAAATTTGATTGGTGAGTGTATTTGTTAATTTTGAATTTTGGTGAATTTTAGGAATAATTTCCGAAAAGGTTGAATATTATTATACTAGGAAAAATGCCACTTGACGAGTAAATTGATGGATGGAAATAGAAATAAGAAAACAAATGATATAGGAGAATTTTGGAAAAGGGTTTTGAAATTTGGAGTTAGAATTTATGAGAAGATGTTATTAGGAAATTTTGGTGATAATTGGAATGAAAAGATGGGAGTTAGGAAACTAGTCCAATAAGAACTAGTTAGTTGGGAAAACTAACTAAGTTCTTAGGAATAGGAAAAGTGTCCAAGTCTAAAGTTAAGTTTTCTTAACTTTGAAAGACAAGTTACTGTTCTTGTCTTCATCTTCTTCGTAGCCTTCTTCTTCAAAGTTCCCTCCTTTACACAAAGTTTTTCATAAAATCTTCACCAAAGAAAAAACTCGTTCTCATCTATCCATTTGTTACTCCCAACTTCGGTTTTCCTTCATTTTCCTTAAGAAAAATCGAAACTTGCCAACCTCTACAATAGTGTATGTGAGTTACATGAAGTTTAGGGCTTCTTGAGCTTTTGCAAATTTTGGAGCTATATCAAGTAAGTATTGTGTAAATCCTTTAGATTTATTGTTTTATGAAACAAAAATGGTGATTTATTGGCATGTCATGAATAAGAGATGAACAAAAGAATTTGAGCATTTTAGGGATGAACAAAAGAATGAATTTAGAGTGGAAGAATAGTTGTAAGATGATGTTCTGAGATGAGAATGAATGATTTAAAATGAAAGTTTGAGGAAGAATAGAAGAAAATGCAGAAAACGTGAAGATAATATGCGTGAGTGTGATTTTTTGTTTTAATTGATTATGAAAAATGATAGATTTTGATTTGGTTGCGATAAGTTGAGCTGAAATCAAATAGGAATGAAGAGGAAATATTGAGGAAATAAGCTAGAAGTGATAGAGTAAGCAAAAGAGATGAATTAAGAGGAAAATGATGATGAAGAGTGCTAGAAAATGTACAGATGCAGTGTTTTCACTAAACATACATCTATATTTTAGCCATAACTTATCTATAGGCATCCAAATGCAATTGTTTTAAGTTTAGATTAAACTACTGACTTGTGGCTATATTTTTTGTGAAGGAATCGATTTCTAATTTTGTCTCTAAGAGTTTCAAAATTTTGGCTTGAAATCGAGTATTGTATACTATCGTGGTTTGGGAACAGTTTGTAGTTTGTTTGGTATAACCTGTAGAATATCGAACCAAATTGCACGAAATTAGTTTCATTAGAAACTTAAGACAAAAATGAACAATTGTTTAGAAGAGTGTTTTGCCTAAATCCTTCATATTCCTTATCAAAATGACTATGACAAATGGACCCAAAGGTCTGTTTTGAGAAAAAGAGACTCTGCAGTGCGTGAATTTGGAGAAGAAAACAGGGGTTTCACGATCACGCTTTTGCAAGATTGTGAGATTTTGGAGAAGTATGGAAAAGCACAATCGTGCACAAGCATGATCGTGACTTTTCTGAATCAACTTGAATCATCACGATCATGACATTGAATGCTTACCAATGTGGACTGATGTGAACATTCTTCACTCTTTTGGCTATAACTTCTTCTCTTGACCTCCAAATGACATAGGATTTGAACCATTAGACTCAAAACACATTTTTATACATCTCCACCAAAAATTATAGCCATCTGAAATCATTTGGGAGAGACTGAGTGATAAATTTGGGACGAAAATGATGAGGAGTTCTGGAAAATTTATAAATGGAGTATTTTCCTTAAACATGCTTCGGTATTTTGACAATATCTAGTTTTATAGTTATCCAAATGGAATTATTTTTTATTTGAGTAAAATACAGACATAGGTCTACAAATTATCTGAAGAAATCTAATTTTAATCCTGTCTCTAGAATTCCATATTTTGAATTAAATTTGAGTACAGGATACTGTTCCATTTTAAGAATAGTCTAAAAATATTTGGAGTATAACTTTTCGATTACTAGACTAAATTAAATGATTTTAGTCTCATTATAAACTTAAGACAATGGAAAACAATTTTTAATAGAAAGTGTTATCAAATTACTTCATTTACTTGATCAAAATGATCATGGAAGATTGACCTGAAGGTCTAGAATTTTGGAGGTGATATAGGAAAGAATGAGAGTTTGGATATTGTATGATTTTATAATGTTAGAATAACATTAGTGAATGAATTGTTAGTATTAAAGCATCAAAGACATGTGTATAATGGAAATAAATATATTCATTTGATTGTAGTTGTGATTCAAAGGAGAGGAGTAATGGGTATCAAGCTAAAGTGAATGAGAAATTGTTATTATGAGAGCAAATAATGCTAGAAAATAAATGATGAGTGATTGAATTCTAAAATGAAAATGAGCATAAGATGTGAAATTGGATAATATATCCGGGATTATCGTTGAGCATGCATTATACATTACACACATACATATGTGTAAAATTGAATGTTATGTGATTGTGCAATTATTAATATGCGTGCAACGTGCGTATTGTATAATTGTGATGAGCAAGTTAAACGTTCGCATTCAAACGTTTATAGATCATGGAAGCTGATGCTAATCTGGAGCATACTGTGAGTCGACCTAGATGGTCTCATTCATTGTTTGTTATGTTTTAACTTTGTGCTTTGAATTGCCATTGAAATGAAATGTGATTGTTCTGATTCCGGACATTGAATGTCTGAGGAATTTGATAAATGCATGAATAATAACAGAAGTGCTCCTTTTATGTGAATTTGACGAAATATGTGATACACAAATTGATTGTTAAATGCCGGACCGAGTTCTGAAGAGAAATATGAATATGCATATAAATGAAAAAGTGATTCTCAACTTTAATGTTGAATGCCGGACAAAAGTTCGATGATATGTGTAAAGTAAAATAAAGTAACTGATTGAAAAGATGTAACCGTGATGCATTTCATTTCATGAATGCATGAAAGATAAAGGCTGTTGTGACCGGAGTAGCCACCGAAAAAGAGCTTAAGGCTCATATGTGAAAAAGAGCTTAATGCTCAGATTGTGAAAAAGAGCTTAAAAAGCTCATAAAGTGTATATCACTATGTAAAATGAGCCTGGTATCTCCAATAGATACGGGACAGTTATTAATGAACCCGGTATCCACAATAGATACGGGACATTTATAGGCACTCGGTCACAGCAATAACAAATTGAAAGTGAGTCTCATAAGCATTACATATGCATCTGATGTGTATGTTTTGAATAGTTTGACTGATTTTCTGAATGTGACATATGTTTCAAGCAAATGTGAAATATATGTGACTCAATATGATTATTAATGAAATGATGTGAATTATGTTAATTGTATGTGTTATGTGGTGAGTGAGCCACCTAGGATGGTCACTCACTAGGTTCGCAAAATTCACCCAAAATTTACAATATTTTTCAGGCTCAGAAGAGTTATTCCGTTAGACTAACGGGAGTATAACCATTGCATTCAAGTAAGAGACAGAGGTTAGAATCAGTTCGCGTCTGCATTTGTACTTTCTTATTTTTGTATCAATTTGTATATTCTGAAATTTCTGTACAATGCGAATTTGAATATTTCCGTTGTAATAGCTTTTGAAATTGGAATGCAAATGAGATTGATCAAAGTGTAATAATAATTATTATGTTTTTTTAGGTTTTTTTAATAAAAAGTATAGGCCTGAATTTGATTAATGATTTCTGCATACGTGTATGATAAATTTGAAAAAAAAATTTGTACCAAGTTTTGAGTGTTTGTCTATTCTAGCATGCCGTTTTTGCGGGATATGTACTCGGACATCACTCAAGATATTGAGTACATATCTTGCGAAAGTGGGGTGCTAGACTTGGGCTGCACACATCACATCACTTGACATTTCGCTTCTAGAATAAGAATAATAAGTGAAAAGAATTTTCCTTCCATTTGATATGATGTTGACAAATTGGTGTTTCTAAATCCAACAAATTTGTCAAATTATAGCGAAAAAGTGATGAACGGTATAACCTTCTAGAAAAGAAAGTATTAAATGATATTAGCGTTTCAAAGGTCCACGTTAAAGAATGTGTTTTTGACTGCAAAGAATGGAGGTCGTTACGCCCAACGAAAACGACCATTCTTCTACATTTTTCTTGGTTTTGGGGTATGCTAACGACCATTCAGAGGCGTAGTTGAATAAAATGGTCAAGGAAATAGGTGTAAAATGTTGAAAATTAGGTGACAAATAATGTTGGATCGACCATTTTTAAGTGAGACAAGAGTCTTTGATCAGTTTTATAATATCTTATTTTGTCTCATAAATTTCAACCATTTATTTATGTAAGTCTCGCGTGAATCCAATATAAATAAACACAAAATTTGCATAAATAAATGCCTAAAATTTATAAGACAAAATAAAACACAATAAAACTGGTGAAAATATGTGAGACTCTTTTTTAAGTAGGAAAGCAATTTCAAGTGGGAAAGCAAATAAGGTCTTCTGTCGCCTTATTCAAGCGCATTGGCCGCGAAGAATACATAAAGAGCAACAAAAACAAGTTCAGCACCAGAAAAACAAAACAAACAGCCATCCTCTCTATTTCTTCTCTAACTCCAAAATGTTACAGCTGCTCTACACAGTAGTGTTCTCCGAAATTGCCTTGATCGTGGTTCTCCTTTTCGAGAATCCTTTTAGAAAGCTCTTGATCATGACTTTGGACCTTGTGAAGCGCGGCAGAGGACCCGTGGTGGTCAAGACTGTCGCCGGAACAGTTTTTGTGGTCCTCATGTCTGATGTTGCCAGTATTGTCGAAATCCAGAATCGTACCATGGAGGGAGGCGCTCTCAATCCTACTGACGAGGTGCTTATGTCGAGGAACATGCTTGAAGCCTCTCTTATGGGTGAGTTCATGTTTTGGGGTTTTTTCTTCGTTATGCATCTTTGATTTTCTTCTCCTGTATTTCAATTTAGTTGGATAATTTTTTTAAAATTGAATCACTAAGGTCTATCCGGTGTCAGGATTCTTGTTGGTTCTCTCGCTGATGATAGATAGACTGCATCATTATATAAGAGAACTTCGCCTACTGAGGAAGACAATGGAGAGTGTTAAGAAACAGGAGGGCGAGAATGGTACGGGAAAGGCCAAAGCTATGACCCAGGAGATTGCTGCTCTCAAGACCACAATAAAGAACTTAGAGAATCAGTGCGAGTCTAAAGATAATGAAGCTAAAACTGCAGAAGCTGAAGTAGGAACTCTGCGTAAACAATTTGATGATTTGGTCGGGGAGCGTGATCGATTGGTTGAGGAAAATCGACACACATCAATCGACCAGGGTGAGTCTGCTAAAAAGAACGCGTGAGGTATGATGAATGAAACAGATGAGAGGTGAAGAGAGCGAATTGGCGTTGGTGGGTTCTGATTACGTTTAGCAAAAGTGATACCATACTATAATCGTTTGTTTTGTTCAACCATATCTGATGATGCATTATAACCGATTAGATCTTTGATCCCAATGGTTTATTGAATATGCAGCTCCGATTACTACCTACCATCATATAACTGTAGCCAACACGCGGCAATACCAGCTCAATGATGACGCACTTTTTCCTTACGATTTTTTTTTTTTACATTAAGCCATCACGAAGCAACGGAGAAAACTAAATAGAAGAGGCCAAACTAAACCCGAAGCCAACACGCTTTACCCCGTACACCCAAGTCTAGACCTCCTCTGAATTACATCAAACCGAAGCAACATCAGAAACAATAATAGAAGAAAGAAAACTTGGCGTCGTTGTCCAAGTAAACCGATCTGCATGTAATAGAAATATCCTTGCTAAAGAATGAGCGGCTCTATTAGTAGTTCGAGGCGTCCAAATGAAGGACAGATGCTAAAAATGAGTCTTAAGCTCTTGGCAGTCAAAAAGCACTACACTAACTTCAGAGAAATTAGCAGAACTAGAATTGAGACCATCAATAATCTCTAAACAATCTGATTCTAACAAAACATAATCCAAATTAAGCCTTTTAAGTCAGGTTAAAGCCTCTCTGATTGACATGGCTTCAGCAAGTGTGGCATTGGTACAAGAAGGAAAATGCCCCGAAAAGCCCGTCATAAAGGAGCCCTGATGATCACGAAGGATAGCCCCAAAGCCTGACTTATTTCACCTTTTATCAACCGAGGCATCAACATTGCATTTTACCCATCGAAGCGGAGGTTTTTGCCATCCTACAAGAACATTGGGCGTATTGAGAGCAACCTGCACCTTCCCAAACGTAAGTTTCGCCGCTTTCCAGTCGCACAAGTAATCATCCGCAAAAACCACAATAGAATATGGAGGAATGTCTTGTTGTTTCCAACAAAAAAGATTCCGATGAAACCACAAACTCCAACAAATGGTAAGGGCTCTACCTCCAAGCTCAAAGCTACCTACACGAAGCCAATCAACAATACAGTTTTTAACGTTATCACTATGTAAGGCAATACCTAAGGACGTCCATGCATGGCGAGCATGAGGGCACGTAATCAGTACATGATCGATGGTCTCTATAGCCCCACAACGTGAACATGCAGGGTCTAAATTAACCCCATGCGCAAAAATGCGCTGTTTACATGGAACAAAATCACGCAAAATACGCCAAGTAAAATCTTTAACCTTGGGGGGAAGATTAGCACCCTAAATGCCACTCCACGGACCCACCACCTCATAGTTTTGAGTTCCCGACACTAGAGACGTAGCAACCTTATATCCAGACTTCACGCTATAAATACCATTCCTAGTATGATGCCATCAAAAAGAATCTTTCGGTCGAGAAGGAGAGATGGGGATTTGGAAAACTAGTGACGCTTCTTGAGGGGCTAAGATACCATTTACCAAAGCAGGATCCCAATTCAAAGTAATAGGGTCGATCAACTCACTAACCTTCATATCAGACATACCTTGTAAAGGACTCGAGAGCACGTAGAAGTTAGAGTCATCAAGTAGCCAAGGATCTTTAAACACCCCAATCGAAGATCCATCGCCCACATGCCATCGAACACCCTTTTGTAGAATACTTTTAGCTGAGATTATGCTTTTTCAAATAAGACTGGGATTTCTTCCTTCGCTAGCATGAAGAAAGTCCGAAGTCGGGAAATACCTGGCCCTGAACACCTGGCTTGCTAAAGAATCAGGATATATTAGAAACCGCCATCCCTGCTTGCCTAACATCGCAAGATTAAAGCACTTCAAGTCCCGAAAACCCATGCCACCTAATTTCTTAGGAACACATAATCTTTCCCATTTACTCCAATGGATCTTAACACGATCACCCGAAGAAGAACCCCACTAAAAGGAATTCATTATCTTTTGCAATTCATCGCAGATACCCAACGGCAGCCTGAAAACACTCATACAATATGTAGGGAGGGCTTGGGCAACTATTTTCAACAGTATTTCCTTACCTGGTCTGGAAAGCAGCTTGTTCTTCCAGCTAGTAATCCTTTTCTGTAACCGATCCTTCAGAAAAGCAAAAACCTGTTTTTTATTCCTTCCAATCAGTGAGGGTAATCTAAGGTAACGATCGTGATCAATAGGATTAAACACCCCCAGAATATTAGTAATAGCATGCCTAACATCTTGCTTCGTGTTAGAACTAAACATGATACCCGACTTCTGAAGATTAATTGCTTGACCCGACGCCTCTTCATAAATAGATAGGATATTCTTAAGTTGGCCACACTCACTGGAAGAAGCTCGGAAGAAGAAGAAGCTATCATCTGCAAAAAAGAGGTGAGAGATGGTAAGGGCACTGATGTGAGCAGGACTAAGGATCTTGAGAAGATGGCGAACTCCGAGCCTATTGGAGGAGAGTTTAATGGAACTGAGCCCAAACTAATCCATTTAACTCAAATCCTTGGACCGGATACACTTGGAGCTTGAAGACACGAAGACTTGGGCT
>JANIPN010000009.1:7108430-7120242 GCA_027478595.1 Erythroxylum anguifugum
AAACTATTTCTAATCTCATTAGAAATTATTTTTCCTTAATTAGAAAATTATTTTCTAATATTAAAAGGAAACTACTTAAAAAACACTTTTAAATTTAATTAAAGAAGTCATTTATATTATTTATTTAGAGATTCATTTCTTAATTAATGAGAAAATCTTTCTTTAACAAATTAGAAAAATATTTTTCAAAATATTAAAGAAACAATATTTTTCTTAATTAATAAATAATTTTTCAAAATTTAACTAAAAAATATTTTTCTAGAAAAATCAAGAAACTTATTATTCATAAATAAAGAAACAATTTTGAAATAAATTAAATAATAATTCTCTAAAAAAATAAAGCCATAAATTTAATTTATCCCAATCATATTTAAAAATAAATTTAATTAAGAACTAATTTTCTTAAGTTTAAGGAGTCTAATTAATTAATTTCAATATAATTGAAACTAATTGGTTTTAATTTTAGAAACTAATTTTCGAATTAATTAATTTTATCTAATTAAACTAATTAGTTTTAATTTTAGAAACTATATTTCTAAAATTAAATTATGAATCAATCGAATTATTAATTTTAATCAGATTAAGAAAAATAATTACTTTAATTTTGGAATTAAATTTTATAAATAATTTAATTTAATAATTAAACTTCTTGAAAAATTAAACTAAATTCCAAAAGCATTCCTAATAAAATCATCCCTTTGATTTTTTTTAAAAACAATTAGAAACATTTTTCCAAATTTATTAGGAATTTAAACCTACTTAATTATAATTAAATCAATTTAACTAAAAGAACGCTTAAAAAATTAAAAAAAATATCAAATTAAAAGCGTGGGTGCACGCGTAAGAGCTCTCCTGTGAGGCGCACGGGCCCAGTTGACTTCAGCCGCTAACCCTCTGGTTTCATGTAGTACATGCGCTCCATCATTTTCATATTAGGTGTTTCTATTTTTGTGTTTTGTCATCGCTCCTCTTGATCTTTTCTCCTACCGCGCCTCCGTCGTCGTTGGCCTTTCATCGCGCTTCCCACATGCTGCTGCCTTTCCACAGGCGTTGTTGTCGAGTGCTTCATCTTGTGGGTGACTGTCCCCCTCGATCAGTGGCGATCTCGCCAGGGGAACTCAACAGCCACAAACTGAAAACTATTAAGCCTTCTCCAAGACTCAGAACGACTGGGGAGTTCTTATAATAACTTGTTCCAGCTCACCTCTAGTAGCAATACAAACAAGCACCACATGCACACAGTTCAGCCACAACAAGAAAAAATCCCAACAGCCTCAAAATGCAAATGCAAACCAACAACATGAACATAAAACCCAAACGCCCAACAGACGCTATTCTTGTTTTCTAGATTTTGGGTTTCTCTATTTTCTGGGTTTAGGTTGTTTAAAATCTGAACTTTTTAGAATTTAAAACACTTAACAATTAGATAAAATCTAATTTGATTACTTAGGATTCATGGATATTAAAATGAAAATTTTCAGATTTTCACGTAATTCCATGAACATATTCACTTTAATTTATGTTCATTTGAATCTGATTTTAGGTTTGCAATTATTACAATTTCAATTCCAAAATTAATCAATAATAATAAAAATGTTTTTTCGTCAAAAAAAAGCTTTAATCAAATTATAGAATTAAAGATTGTTATATATAATGCCACTGTTAGAAAATTAGGACATTATCCAATCTTAACCGTAGCGAAATAATTATGAAACTTTTTCGTATTTTGATTTCTCGAAAACCAGAGTCACTTTAACTATATAAAACAATTAACACACAAATCATAACAAAGCATAAGTCTTAATTTGTATCTTACTCCGAAGTTTGATCATATTCTTATTTTATCCCTCAAACTGTTTCCAAAACTGAACCATCTTAGCCACTATAGCTCACAAGTTTTTGGTCTTTAAGGGCATCCATAGAATAGGTTGAGAGAACTCTATGACTTTTACAAAGAAAGTTAAGCAAGATGTGTTTACTCCATTAGAGCTTAAGTCTATTTATAATAAATTTTGGACATTTTAGTAATTTAATTGAAATTAAATTCTAATTTCAATTAAACTTTAACTAGAATTACAAATAATTTTAATTAAATACTAATTATGCCCAAATAAGATCCAATATTTCATATTGATTCTTATTTATTAAATAATCTTATATTTAATCATAAAGTTTCTCAAACTTTACAATCAAGTCCAACTTGATTAAAATATCTTTGCTTTCTTCAACATTTTCTTTATGTGAGAAATATTAGATTCTCAAATATGTTAGCAATGCTTATAAATTCTAATTCTAATTCATAATTAGAATGAGATAAATTAAAACTCCTTTTAATTTATCTTTAATTCTCTAATTAAACAATTTATAATCACAGATCAAGATTGACGTCTAGCAATGTATTGTGACTACTCAAATATTTAGGAATGTCAAAGTGATTTTAAATAACCTTTCTGTGACAGATTTTCTATGTAATTATATTCTTTCATTATATAATATTTTAATTAGGCAGAACATGAAATTAATGTCTACTCTTTTTAAGTTCAATCGTATAAGTTCTCTGTCATTAGATATTGATTCAATTAATGATATTTGTAAACCATTTACAAAGCGTTGTTCCACCTTGACCGAGAATTTTTGTAATCAATACTAATTGAGAACAATAGAATATTCTCCTTAATTACTTTTGGGTGATGAATCCTATCTTGATAACACGACTACTTCTATATAATTCATGCTATATGCAATGACTACCGATTGAACAACTCGTGATTAAATAGGTCATTAGTAGTATCAAAACATAACAATCCCTATATAAGATAGCTTTGGAGACCTCAAGTTAAAAGATCACTTACACAATTATCACAATGAGAATTCTATACATATACAAATAATGTTTCAAATGAATTTCTCATATCGAGTTTATTCAGTGAACTTGTTTTCTCTAACAAGTACCTACACATCTGTTTAAATATCTCTATAATTTAGCTTATGAGATCGGCTACTTCCTTTATAAGGAAAAACATAACGTGTGCTAGTATTTTTATATTCTATTAATATCCAATCATAATAGAACAATTACTGGGAACAATTTAGGGATAATACATAAATGCAATATACATCTTATAATTATAATTTCATTTGCAATGTATAATTATTTCATGAACTTTATAATATACATCTAAATATGTACAAGATAAATACAATAATAATAATAACAACAACAACATTACCAAATATAAATATCGCTGCTTCGCGGGATCTAGATAGATCCAATAGTATGTAGTCTTACCCCTAACTAGTAGAGAAGTTATTTTCAAATGACCCATGTAAAAAGAGAGGAAGTGAGAGAGAGATAGTGAGAGACAAAAAGAGAGAGATTATAAGAAAAGGATGAAGAAAAAGGAGAAAGCTAAAACTAATAGTAGTATAGTAGTAGTAGTAGTAGTAATAGTGAAAAAAAGGAGAAGGAAAAGAAGAAAAGGATGAAGAAGGAGAAAGTTAACACTACCAATATTAATAAGGTGAATATGAGTAGTTATAGTATGAATAATAATAATAATAATAATAATAATAGTAGTGGTTGTGGTGGTGGTGGTGGTGGTGATATTATTAGTAGTACTAGTAGTAGTAGTAATGGAAAAGGAAGATATAGCTAAATATATGAGATCAATTAAGAAGTTCCACTAATTTTTGAGAAGCAGGGAACTAGACCGAAATAAGTTCTAAGGAAGATATGGAGGTCCAAGCAACACTTCATAAGGGAATATAAAACTTATTTATGCAGTATATGGGACATCAAACCTAAAGCCTCACACTCACATTTCCTCACACAAATTCTAAAATTACGAGATGCATTATAGTAGGAAGTTTCATGCAAAATAGGGGATGGTAGACTGGTTTCATTATAGTATGACAATTGGTCATGTATGGGTCCTTTGATACACTTGACTCAATACTCAAGAATGTCCTCTCTACATTCACTAAACACTCGACTTTGCTCTTTCATCAATGGGAACTCCTGAAACTTTCTCTAAAGCCTGCAACATCTTTAGCCAGGATATCCCCTAGCACCACATTCATTTGACATCTTTTTCTGGAAGGATATCCTGCTCAGCAAGCTTACGAACAAAACCATTCTTGATAAGTTATGTAGACTATGCTCCATGGTATCATGGTCCGCTACTGTATGGAGTAAAATTTTGGCCCCGAGAATATCTTTTATCTTTTGGTTGGCCTTACAAAATAAGTTATATATCCATCGTTGACAGAATGTCATATTTGCAAGTGGACAAAACTTGTCCGATTTGCTCCATGTGGGATGAATCACAGAACCACCTCCTTTTTTAATGTCCTTTCAACAAAGCTATTTGCAGTTATGTCACTACTATATGTTTATGGAATGATCCAGGGCTCTCTCTCACTGATATTACATTTCGAATCTCAACTCAACACAATCCCTCAAAATCAGATCACCAAATTCACATTATCGTATTGGGTGTTTGTATCTATATGCTTTGGAGAGAAAGGAATCTTAGACGCTTTGCCAACAAATCCTCAGCCAAAGCAACTTTGATATCTATGATCATCGCTGAAATTTGTGAGCTTGTTTTATTGAAGAAACTACAACTCAATTGCAGTTTAAGCATCTGCTCCTCATGACGCATATAGCATTAATGTTGCAACACATAATCCCTTATTGTTCTTTGCTCTAAATCTCATATCCTAAGGTTACTTAGTTAAGGGTATTTCCCTGTGTTATAGATTGTATGACTCTCTTTATTATTAATTAATTTCTTTTCTTTTTTTAAAAAAAGTATTTTTTTGATAAATCAGAAAAATAAATAAATGAGCAAAAATATGTACAAAAGTTCACAATCTAAACCACTGAAGGCTCATCCAGCTAAAGAAAAAGCTAGTCGCAGTGCAAACCAAAATAAGAAAAAAGGGAAACACCAAGCAATGGGAAGGCAACCCAAAACCCAATTAGCAATATAAACACCAAGAATGATAACCAAATAAACAGGCATACATAACCCAAGGAGAAACCAAATCAAACTAAGCAATTCCAACCCATAGTCAGCAAACCATGAAGAAACTGAGACAACCATAACTAGTCAAGGCCCCGAAATGGCCTGGGAAAAAAACTGCCACCAAGAAATAGCTATGCTGCACCTCATTGACAGGCAAGCATGGACAGTCCAAAGAAAACCTAGACCGCAGTAACCTGGAAAACCTGAGCAATAAACCTGTAGAATAAAGAAAGTACTAATCTAATTACCTCCTCTCGGTGTATAGGCTGAGCAGGTCTCTAACGTGGGAGATTACTCCAGAAAGCACTCTCTTCTTCGCCAAGGCTTTATTTTTGAAGGTTCTGATATTACGTTCTGTCCAAATATGGTAAACAGTAGTGGAGAGAAGTAAAACAAAATAAGGGATGACTGAAGCTCTAGAACTGGAAGCAGCTAAGAACCAAGACAAAATAGTTGAAAGATTAGAGGGGTTGACAGTGGCCAAGTTGAAATGAAAAAGACAATGGTCCCAAATAGTTTTGGAGAAGGGGCAGTCAAAGAATAAGTGGTCTATGGATTCATTTACTGAGAGGCACAGAGAACAATAGTTAGGAATATAGAGAAAGGAAAGTTTGTCTCGGGTTGGCAGCTTCTGCAGGAAAGCAAGCCACAAGGTAAAGGAGCATCGGGGAGTACTGTATTTGGACCAGACCAATTTATACCAAGGGACTACCGATAAAGGAGTACGCAATATTTGGTTGGTTGACACATTGGTATAACGCTTGGTAGGGCTAGCTAACCATTCCAAACAATCTGGAGAGGAACTATTGGGGAGATAAGCTGGAGGGGCCAGATATCTGAAAAAGTCCATGGATACCTCACTCTAGCTCTAGGTATCATTAATGATTACTTCAGAAACATGTGCTGTGAGCTCCGATCCATTAATCTCCCTCGGTGTGGACAGGGACTTCAGAATGTCACGCGGGTGCCAAAGGTCCTGCCAGAAAAGAGTAGACATACCATTTCCAATCCTAAATCTGAATTGATGATACAACTTATCCCGGACTGATAAAATCTTTCTATAAGTCCAAGAACTATTATAGGTAAGCTGAGCACTCCAAAAATGATGCCTTTGCAATATTATTATATGAACCCACCGCACCCAAAGAGCTTCCGTATCTTCAAACAAAAACCATATCCGTTATTGTATTCACAAAACATATCTGAAAAAAGTAACATGAAGGGTCAAGAGAATAGTAAGCGACATTTAGAAGGGCTTCTATCTCGAACTAGGCATAAAAGATGAGGATGGCAGTCGACAAAAGCTTGCTAAGTTACACCCTAACATATGAAGGAATTTAAAATATGAAATCAGGATTGAGACTATTGATTCTTTCTTCAACAAGTATAAAATCAAGAAAAACTGGCGATTCCTTTCCTACAAACCATTTTATCAAGTTCCTCGCATAACAAATGACTAATCAAACATAGACCACAGAAAATCACTAGCGCCGTAACTAGGTTTCTGCAAGTAGCTCTTCAAGCAGCATATCATCGTCATATGTGTGGGGAACACACCTGCATATATCCCGCAGCAGCTTTAACCTTCTCCGCCAACTAAGCTTCTTCTTTTGATAGCTCAAGTGGATCAATAATACAGGGACCCCATTTCCATGTATTCTGTAACCACTGACAAACGTGGAGATTTTGTACAAGCACCCAAAAATAAGATAACTGCAAGAAGCAGCAATATGCTATTTTACCAACAAGCAGGGAAAGACTAAATACAGTAGAAAGGCATAGCTTGTTAGTTCAAGCTCAGGGTCTTAATTTCAATGTTGGGAAGAATATATTTTACAAGCGGGCCTGTGAATCTAATCTGAAAGTGTAGAACTGAATCTTGTTCATTTCTAAATGGGTGATTCTGAAAATTCTTTGCTCCAGTATTTTAACACCACAGACATGAATCTCCATAACAATAAATGAAAAGCATTATACTGAACTACAGGCAGATTTCAGACTGCCTACATGCCACACGTTACTCCAGCTAGGGAAAAAATTCAATGGGGCTAATTTTCCTTCTTTATCTCTTCCAATCTTTGTGGGTTTGGCTCCACGCACACAATCTTACGAAAAGCCATTGACAGCCCTCAAATGAATACAAAACATCTCTCTCTAAATCCAGGGACCATGTTGAAGTAGACCAAGTAAATAGCCTTCTTATATCTTTTCTTCTTCACTCGTATTCTGTTTTAGTTGATTTATATCAGAATAAAATTGAAAAGAATGTATTGAAATAACAAAGAATAGCGATTAATTCATATCCCAAAGGAAAAAGAATCAAGTAATGAACATGTATATATTTGTTTTTTCTCCTCCAGGAAAGCAACCAAAGAAGGTGCCAGCTGAAACAGTGACAAGCAGAAGTTGAAAGAAAATCCACAATCATTTATTTCCCTGGAATACTTGAACTGGGAATTGTATTGCTTCCATTATTATTGTTACTGCTTGAAGGCAATTTTCCGTTGTTGTTGCTGGTAGTTGTAACGTTGGCGGTACCACTGGTGTTTTTGGGGTGGGAACCACCTATTATTGACGTAATCGCTGTCGCTAGAGCTGCAGTGAAATTAGGATCCGCCGTAATGGCAGCTGTTGCGGCGCTTACACTATCGGCCAACGAAGTCAGCTGCGTTGCTGCTAGCTGTGATGGCTGACCTAGTTGGTTAGATTCCATGTCTTGAGACATTTGAAGACCAGAGAATTTTGATTGATTATAAAGTGCCTGTTCGAAAATCTGAGGTAACAATGCTGCTGCTGGGGCATCAGCAAGGTTTGGAAATGGAACCTGGAATTGTGTTGATTGCCTAGGGACCTGTAAAGGGCTCGGATTCTGTGTTAGGTCTAGTGTGACTGTAGGAAATGGAGCTGAAGCTGAAATGGTGGCCACGCTAGAGGAGCATGGGAGCAGAGTCCTGGTGAGGAAATTTGAGTTCAATAGTCCATCAGCACTAGACATTGAGCCTGACAGCAACATTCTTGCGGCCGATGAAGTGGTTGATGCCATTGCCACGGCTGCCGGTGGCAAAGGATGGTTGTGATTACCTTCGTATGTTGTTATGAGGATTGCTCGGTCTTCTGCACATCTTTGTACCTGTTAAAAAGGTTTCACATGTCGCTTCAAATCCAGGAGTCGGAAGAGTTATGCCATGATTGACAATTTTCTCAAAGATGGGCTTTAAAACAGCTTTCCAAACGTGGGTTTCCCTCAGGATAGATCAATAGCAGCACTAAAATAGAAATCCTAGAAATCTTCTAGTTCTTTATCTAACATTAATAGTCATTAAAAGCAGCATGGTATCTGTTCCTTTTGCAAAATGTCAACTGGATATGTACTGACGAACAACTAAAAGCAGATAAAGCAGTAGACAACTTTTTGGTCTTAACTGAAAACGACAATAAGTAGTTTAACTTCAAACAGAATATGATAAATCAAAAGAAAAATTACCTGTTTACGAACTGGACAACCAGCAGCCATGGTACACCGATAATAAGCTCGAGGACATGGATTACCCTTTGCCATCTTCTGTCCATACTTTCGCCATTGACATCCATCAGTGATCTATAAAAAATTCCTCAAATTCATAAAATGTGCAGGAAAAATTAAAGGTATATAAACTTGTCTAATACACAATTCACAGTACCAAAGGAGCCTCTGATCGAGCCCTAATAGATACACGTGCTTTCCTTATGGTGGCTTCTGTTTGATCAATGCTTTTGGAGGAATTGAATCTTGTAATCTTACTAGGCCCCCAACTTTGTGATCCTTGATCTGGGCCGTCCTCTCTCTGATCGATTCCTCTATCCACCCCCTTCCTATCTTCATCAAGTACCATCAGTTCTTTGTTATTTTTCCCATTCTCTGCATTATTTCCGGGGGATCTTGACCGGTCGCAGCTTCTTCTTACAGACGAAGAAAGGGAAAGCTCGTCAGCATTAGCACCAGCAGCTGCTAGACCAAGATCCACAATTTGTCTAGGTACTACTCCATTTCCGCTATGTTTTTTCTCTTGGCCATGTTCTTCATTCGTTTCAGAAGTCTTTTGGCCCTGCATAAGCGTCACTAATTGCATCTGTAACGTGTTGTAGTTGCTAGTAACCTGATTTGCCATGTCTCGCAATCGTAAATTCTCCATCTTTATCCTTTCTAACTCGGCGCGTAGAACTGCCAGCTGCCCAAAATAGCAAGTAGCTAAGTAACGTGTATCAACATCAAATGGAAATCGACGGATTCATGAATCCCATCTTTTTCTGATGACTACCTCACTCTTAGCTCTTTTATCTTCCATGTTTGAAGACATCCCATCTTCCACCACAGATTGGTCAGTGCTAGTATTGGTAGTGAGAAGATTCAAGCCAGTCTATAGACAGAACTAAAAAGTAATCAATACGATTAAAAACGAAGAAAGAAATTGAAGAATTGCATAACCAAAACATTAACTAAGTGGCAAATTAATTGTTGGAGACTTACGTTAACGATTAACTCCAAACCACGACTATTGTCGTCCTCCAAATCATCGGTTTGGTCCTTGGTGGGCTTAACTACATCAACATGCATTTTATTGTCAGCAAAGAAGTCCATGGTCTCACGGATGACCGCCCGTTTGTCATCATCAGAGGAAAGAGGATGAAGAGGAGAATGACCATGATCGAGATGGTCATGAGAAGAGTGAAGGTTGACTGGGAATTGGATGGTTGTGGTAGGAGGAGAAGACCTAGTAGGAGTAGAATCCATCATAGCAGCAGTGCAAGTGGCTGTTGTAGTAGAATTAATAGCTTCTTGTTGTTACACTTGGTTTCTGGTTCTTCAGGGAAAGAATTAAGACAGTTGTTACCAGTACTGAAGATTAGATCTGAATCAATGGAAAGTCCACTTCTTCCCTTGGCCATAAATCAACAGTAAAAACTTAAGAGGGAGAAAGACAGAAGAGAGGGAGGGTTTGTCAAGTCTCTAAACGGTGCAATGGACTCGGCAATAAAAGAGGGGGGTTGAGACTTTACAAGAAGACCAAGGTGTAAAGTAGTAATAGACTAATAGTAGTGTGTGTTAAAATTTTGAGTTTAGATTTAGATTTGGATTTTGGTGAGAAAGTGAAGGGATGTGGAAGATGTGAAAGATATGCTTGGATGATGACATTTGCTCTGTAAGAAAAATTTTGGATTTCCTCTTTTATTACCTGTCAAACTTCACTTCTCTTTTCCTTCCATTCTACATCTTGGTCACTTTTGGTCCATGAAAGTATCAAACTTTGTTTAATACATCACCCTATACTAAGAAAACACACCCCAGAAAATGAAATGAACTATATAATATGTTTTATCTTAAGATTTTGAAATGGGAGATACACTTTCCAACCCACCGTAAGATTGTATGTATACATCATCCTTAGAATTAGTAATGATGTGAGTCAATACTTATTGATTACAAGCAGGTTTGCTTCACTTTCTTCGTTGAATGGTGGACAACAATGAAGGACGGGATGAGAAGAAACCAGAAAGCAACCTTTTCAACGTAGGATTGGATCAGAAGCTGATGGGATGAGGTGAACTAATCAGGCGGACAGATCAGAACCGGAGACGGAGTCCATGTGGGTTGAAAGAAAGCAAAAGGTGGCCCAAAAGCGATGGAAAGTGGTTAGATAGGGTAGTGAAATGTCAAAATAAAGAAAAGGGCAAAAGAGGAAAACTGACAGACAGACTCAAGTGTTGCTTTTAGTCAACACTTTTATTATGGGTCCCACTTTGATCTCTGACTTAAAGCACTTTGACTTTCAACACGTAAGAGTACTAGTCGGTTGGAACCATCTCCAGCGGGGTTGATTGACCCCGTCAGCTCTTGTAGACCGAATCCCTTGCCTTCTTGTTCTCCACTCCCTCCTAAAACTGTCTGGAGACCTTCTGTTGATTCCCTACCTTTCATAGATTTGTTAGTTCCTGTGCCCATTATGTACATTGTTTCATTTCCTGTCTCTGTTCTTATGATATCCTCTTATACCTTAAGTTGCCTTATATTACGGTTTCCGTTTCCTGACTTACAGTGCCAACTTCCATTTTCTGAAAAGAAAAAAGAAAAAGAGTAATTCTTCAATGAACTCGTCGTCCCAAGAAGAAAAAGATGTAATCACATTCTATATAGGTAAACATTAATGTGTCACTCACAACTCACAAGACCCATTTATTGAAAAGTTAAGATCTTATCTAAAAATATAGAAATAATGAACTTTCTCATTCACAACGAGTGATGTAATTAGTATTTCAATGGAAGATTTATGTGATGGTGTTAAAATTATAACGATGTTGATTTACAAATGAAATCACCTGTTCCATAATTGATGTGCCAATGCTGTTCCATTGCATCTGGTCCATATATTTTTGTAGGTCCCATATAAATGTATGGACCAGATGAATTGGAACAGCACTGGCACAGCAATTGTGGAACAGGTGATCTGTTCTCGTTGATTTATGTCTTAAAGCTATTCCGTTGGTTGAAGTTTAATATTACTCCCTCTGATTCATAATAAGTGTCGTTTTAAAAAAACGCACGCTTATTAAGAAAGCTAATGAAATTATAGATAGACCCTTATTAATACTCCCATGAAGTTACCTCCTGACTCTCGTAAAGTTATTAAATTGCCTTGAAATTGTGATCAGTGTAATTAAGAGGAGAGAAAAATTAAAGGTTAATTTTGGAAGTAAAATTATAAAAATGCATACAAAGTCAAGAATGACACTTATTTTGAATAATT
>JANIPN010000009.1:7302661-7317937 GCA_027478595.1 Erythroxylum anguifugum
AGCTTTTTACAAAAGATGTAGCAGAATGTTTAGAGCTAATATAAAGCTCATCCTCTTCTTCATTTTCAGATGTAATGAAAAAAAACAGAAATCATCAATACAAGATCATTTTTCCTTCCAAATTTCAACCTTCTGGTTATGTTTTCATTGTTATTTTGTTTTCAGAAGCAAATTTCAAGTAGAGCAGCAGAAGTAAAAAAACCTGCAAACACTTCATTTCTATATACATCATACATACACAGATCCTTGTGAGGAATCAAAGTTCCAATTTTCATACATTATACATTCAGCAGATTACAAAGTCAATAACAGAGGAGGAGTTTAAGAAGTACAGTGCAGCAGATTTTCCTTGTGTTGGAGGCTTGTGTGAACAGTGCACGTGAATAATGCACAAGGTATTTGACAAAAGGTTCCAACCAACTTTATTCCTCGACAGGGTTGTGCAAAGAAGGAGTTATCTTCAACCTTCAAGGGAGTATCTTCTACAGAGATGGCTGTTGTGGTCGCTATGGTTGTTAATAATGGTAAGGAAGCTCTCTCCAACTACACACAATCGATTAACAAGCTGGGCTAGAACAAAGTGGTAGGGTACCCAATGTATTTTGACCTCTACCTATGGAGCTGCTTAGTATGGGAGCCCAAAAGTGGAAAATTTCCTCGATAGGATTTCTTATTGAGAAGCACCTCTGATTCCCGCGGGTTCAACACCAGGTCAACAACAACAAAAAAACTTAGACTAGAAAATAGAACAATTCTTTCTCTTCAAAATCACCGCAGAGGATAAAGTTAACAAGATCCTAAAACCTAGATCTTGGCACATCCAAGGAAGACCTATAATGCTCCAAAAATGGTGTCTAGGCTTAATTATGGAGAAAGAAAATTTGAAGAACTTACTTATAAGGGTGAACTTTAACAACGTTCCCCTTAAATAGTGGTCATCTGACAGACTCCGTTACCTAGCAAGTTCAACGGGAAGACCTTTATGCATGGATGAATAAATCACTAATCTCAAAAGCATAGGGTACGAAAGGATCTATATCAAGGTAGAGATGAACAAGGCTCTCCATGATAGTCTGAGTATAAAGAAGTTACAGGGTGAACTTTAACAACGTCCCCCTTGAATAGTGGTCATCTGACAGACTCAGTTACCTAGTAAGTTCAACGGGAAAACCTTTGTGCATGGACCCATAAATCGCTAATCTCAAAAGTATAGGGTACGAAAGGATCTATATCAAGGTAGAGATGAACAAGGCTCTCCATGATAGTCTGGGTATAAAGAAGTTACATGATGAAGTGTAACTCATAAAGGACTTCATTTCCATAAGTTATCAACGGAGACCTAAACGGAAGGAGCAAGCTAAAGCTTGCTACCTACTGGGAGGAATAGTCTACAAATAAACGCAGTGAAGAGCAAATGAATATGGAAACACCCCAGTGAGTAACCACTTCGATGTGAACCTGAATATTTGAGCTCAACAAGGTGAGGTACTTAGTCCTCAACCACGTCTAAGGCATGAAACCATAAGGAACAATGTAGAAGACAGGTTTGGAAAGGAGAAAATACAACTAGACTCAAAGCTAATGTGCTCACTCTTAAAGGCAGATAGTAAAGCAAAAGTAGACACTTTTGTTTTTCTGTTTACAGCATACATATATATTGACACCTATGTTCACGGTAACTAAAACTTCTATTTTTTTTAATTTCTATCTCATATTTTCTGTTTACAACATACAATAAAACCTCTATAAATGAATATTTTTGGGACCTGAAAAATTATTACCTTAAACGGAGTTAATAATTTATCGATAAATAAATATTTTATTAATTTATCAATAAATAAATATTTTATTAATTTATTGATAAATTAATATTTATTAATTTATAGAATAATTTTTATTTTGCACATTTTATTTGTCAAATTAAACAATTAATTTTTTTCCGTAACTAAGAAGAGAAAATAAATAAAGAGTTAATTAATGATGGTGCATTGTATCTAAGTTTATTAATCTTGTCAAAAATAAGTTTATTAATCTTAGGTTAGCGTTATTCAAAATAGAGTGCATGTAGGTACATTAGAAAAAGAAGTGTTAGAATATGAAGTGTTGTTAATTGTTTCAAGTATTTACCAAAAAAAAAATTGTTTCAAGTACACAGTACTGTATAGAGTTTATAAATAGCTACATGTACTTTAACTTCATATACCAAAATATAAAAATTCATATATTATATCTTCTCTTTTATGGCTACTCATTTGAAAGGTGTAAAAAGGTCTACGCTAACTGATGAGATGAGGAAAGCATTATGTGAGTACAAAAATCAGCATCCCTCTTCAAGTTAAAAAGATTTGCAACAGTGGATTCAACAAAAGTTTGATCCCTCTATTAGTCAATCAACAATATCAAATAATCTTAAAAGGTCAGCATAGTATTTATCAAAAGAGATAACAAATAGCAATGTTAAAAGGCACAAATCAGCAAAATATCCTGAATTTAAAAAGGTATTATATGAGTGGTTTCTCCAATATCAAGAGAAAGTGAATATGACTGGAGAAATGATTCAAACTAAAGCAAGAGAGTTTCTACAGAAGATGTATGGTGATGCAAATCTAGAGTTTAACTTCTCAAGTGGTTGGCTAGAATGGTTCAAGGCGAGAAATGGGATTAAGTCTTATAGAAGGTTTGGTGAAAGCGGTTCAGTTGTCATGGAGAATATTGAAGAAACTGTACCTAAAATTCGAGACAAATTGAACAAATTTTATTGGAGAGATATCTATAATATGGATGAAACATGCTTATTTTATCGTTTGTAAGCAAATTATTCACTAGCTACAAAGCAATTAGAAGGATGGAAAAAGGACAAGGAAAGGCTTACCATTGCTGTTTGTTGCAATGGAGATGGTTTAGATAAAGTACCTCTTTGGATTATTGGTAAGTATGCTAATCCTAGATGCTTTAAAAATGTGAATATTGACAATCTTAATTGTCATTATCGAGCCAACAAGAAAGCATGGATGACTGGATTACTCTTTCAAGAATTTGTTCGTTGGTTTGATGATAGAATGATAGGTAGAAAAGTGCTACTTATAGTAGACAATTACCCAACCCATTCCAAGGTTATTGAAGGCTTGAGAAATGCTGAATTGTTCTTTTTGCCTCAAAAAAATTCAACCATGTGATGCTGAAATTATTATATCACTTAAGATTTATTATCGACGTCGTTCTTATTCTAGCAACTTAGAAGGCTATGAGATGGGAGCAATAAATCTTGAAAAAATTAATGTCCTGAATGTTATCTATTTTATTAATGATGCTTGGAATATTGATGTGAAGGCCACAACTATTGCAAATTGTTTTCGACATTGCAAAATTCGATCTGAGGAAGGCATGCTTCTAGAAGAAGAAACTGGTGATGTTGAAGGCATTTAAAGATTAGAGGAAGTTATTTCTAATTTACATTATAGAAATGCCATGAATGTAGAGCAAATTCTGAATTATCCTAGTAAAAATGAAGCTTTAATGGAATCGCCTACGGACGAAGAAATTATTCAAGGAGTAATGGGTATGGTAGATGACGACAATCAAGATCTAGATGATAGTAACGCTATACCACATGTTTCTCCAAAAGAAGCTTTTCTTGCTGTAGAGACTTTGAAAAGTTACTTACTTTAAAATGAGAAGAATGTGACGAATGTAGTTTATGCCCTCCAAAAAGTTAAAGATGAAATTGAATTTAGTTCGCATGAAAAGAAGAATCAATTGACTATAGATACATATTTTAGAAAAACATAAAATTTGAAATAAAAATTGTTTAGGAAGTGCTTTGTTTTATCAATTATATATGTAATTTTCATACTTATTTAATAAATTATTATTTTATATTTTCAGTGCGCCTCAAGGAATTTTTTTAAACTATTATCTTATGCATTTAGCGAGGTTATTATTTTATCCCATTGGCCCAAGTTGAGACCCAAAAAATTATTATTTAATCGAGATTATTAATTTATTAAATATTCATTTATCGAGATTTTACTGTACATATATATATAGGGAACCACACTAGCTATTTTAGGAAGTAGACTAATATAGGAGGGATTTGATTTGATACGAAATCCCTAATAATCCTCGTATAGATCAAATATTAATTAGAGAAGTAATATTTTTTTGAGATCTACTCCAATTGACATCTGCACTACTTTTAGCTACTACATTTTGCTTTTTACTTCTCCAGGTTACTAGGTTCCCCCATACAAATGTACAATACCCAGATGTGAACTTTCTATCTTCTACTAATCCTGCACAATCTACATTTGTAAGACCTCTATTTTCTTATTCGCACAAATTTTGAGCAATAGGCCATTCCAGAGGGATCCTTTAAGATGCCTAAGGATTCTATACACCACTCCTAGATGAGCCTCTATAGGATTATGCATGTGTTAACTTACCTGACTTACTGCAAATGTGTTATCTTGTTTAGTATGTGATAGGTAAACTAATCTCTTGACTAATCTTTGATACCTCTCTTTATCAGCTAGTTTCCCAACATCTATTGGTCTCTTTCTGGCTTCAACTAGAGTGTCACTTGGCCTACACCCAAGCATACCGGTTTCATTCAAGAGATCAATGACATATTTTCTCTTTGAATCACTGATTCCTTTCCTTGATCTAGCAACTTCCATTCCTAGGAAATAACGCATCTGGCCCAATCATTTACCTCAAATTCAGTGGCTAGAACTTCCTTATTTTTCACCTATAGTGTATCATCCCTTGTCAAGACAATATCATCAACTTATATGACCATAATCGCCTTTTTTCCATTATCAGAATGTTTGAAAAATATTGTGTGATTTGAATGTCCTTGTTGATATCCCTGTCTTTTTATTACTTTCGTAAACCTATCAAACCACGATCTTGGAGACTGTTTTAACCCATAGAAGGATTTTTTTCAACTTGCAAACTTTGTTTTCTCCACCCTTCTCACGGAATCCTAGAGGTTGCACCATGAAGACTTCTTCCTCTAATTCCCTATTTAAGAAAGCATTCTTGATCTCCAATTGTTGCAAGGACCAGTCCAAATTTGTTGCCAGAGATAGGAGGACTTGGATAGTGTTTAGTTTTGCCACTAGTGCAAACTTCTCCATATAGACGACACCATAATGTCATTCTAGACAGGAGAAACATAAAAACATAGTTTCCCTGCAAACTCCCGATGTTGTTACCATAAATGATCAAGAACTGCTAAAGTAGTTGGCCTTTAATCATTATAACCACTCTTGGGTTCATTTATGGAAGTAAGTTCTTTAACTAATCAGATTAGGAACTGTTTAGCAAATACCATTCGTGGGGAGATTAGGAATATGCTTATTAATGAAATCACTAGAAATGAAATTAGGGAAGCAATCTTTAGCATAAATCCAAACAAATTAATTGAATATGATGGATACCCTAATGTTTTCAAAGTACCTGGGATATTTTAGGAAAGATTCTATTAGGGAATTGTTCAATAATGGGAGGCTTCTGAAAGAACTCAATAAAACCAACATATGTTGGTCCCTAAAGCCCCTAACCTAACTTCTCATCATGACTATAGAACAATTTCTTGTAATTTTTGATATACAAGGCTATCTAAAGAATTTTATCTTCAAGACTGAAAACTGTTCTCAAGAAAATCATATGCTCTTGTTAAGGAGCTAATATTTAGGGTATAAGCATAGGTGATAACATTTTGATTGCTTAAAAATTGTTCAAGAGCTACCACAAAAGAAAAAAAGAAAGGAGTTGTATCTTGAAAATTTATTTTAACAAAGCTTTTGACTCCATAAATTGGAATTTCATATTTAGCTCAATGGAGGCGCTAGGTTTTCATAGAAAGTTCACCAATTGCATTATGCAATGTGACACCATCACTTCATTCTCCATACTAGCTAATATAGAACCCACAAAGATGTTTAAAGCTACCAAAGAGCTTAGGCAGTAGGATCCCTTGTCCCTTTACTTATTCTACCTGAGCATAGAAATCCTCTATAAAATCATTGGTTTGAACATCTCTAAGGAACCATGTTTTAAATTTCATTATAAATGTAATAAGATTGGCTTTTTTAATATCTCTTTTATAGATGGTTTGATATTACTTAGTGGGGTAACAACTAAACCAATTGAGATGATCATCAACTCCTTGGAGTAGTTGAAAAACATATCAAAGTTCAGCTATAATCCAAGCAATGGTAGTTTTTACCTCTCAACAGGCTCTATTACAATTAAGGATTTTTTTAACATTAACAAAGGGCTTCAAATAGGAAAAGCTTCTTATTAAATACTTAGGTTTCCTATAACAACTAGGAGGCTCTCATTCTCTAATTGTATACCCTCATTGACTCAATTCAAAAGAGGTTGAATAGTTGGTGTAATAAGGCTCTCACATATAGTGAAAGACTTTAACTAATTATCTCGATATTGAATAATTCACACATGTGTTAGACCTCTCACATACCAATCCTAAGGAGATAATAAAGACCATTGAAAAGATGCTAAAGAAGTTCCTCTAGTTTGGACTTAAGGACAAAGCTAAAGCGCCTAGAGTAAAATGGTAAGAAAAATTATTTTCCAAAGGATAATGGGAGACTGGGAATAAATTCATTCAGAATCTTGAGTAAGGTGCCCCTAATTAAGAGGCTCTAGAAGATTTATACAGATAAGGAATCACTTTAGGTCCAATAGATACATATGCTCTTCTTGAAGGGAGAGAGTATATGGTTAGTAAGGCCAAAAACAAATACTTCGTGGCCTTAAGGTAAATAGATGAGGCTTTGAATTTGCTCAGTTGTCAAACATAAAATCGGTAATGGAAAAGGTACTTCATTTTGGTTTGAAAACTAACACAAATTGGGACTTCTTTAAAAGCTTCAGAAATTTGATACAATCAAAGCAAGGATTCCTGTTAATATTAAGGTGGAAGTAATTATAGAAGATAATACTTAGAGTTAGCCAATTCATACTTTAAAGGGCTTTAGGGTAATCAAAGACAATCATCCTATATACTCTCTTAATACATCCAAAGAGTATTATCTCTTATGATTGTATAATAAATCTATGTGGTACTCCAACCTCTTATGTAAGAAGCTACTGGTAGTTTCACTAAACATAATTGATTAGCAAAAGCTAGTTTAGAATTTGAATCTTATCCATCACACATCTTTCATCCTTTGGCTCACCATTAAAGGCAAGTTGGGAATCAAAGATGATCTCAAGGTATCCTAAATGAATGCTACTTGTGTCCTCTGTCAAGATAATAATAAGGACCTAAACCACCTATTCTTCAATTGCAGATTCTCCAACTTTATTTAGCATCACATTGTCACTCTTTACAATCTCAATTGTAATTTCTCTCAATAAAAAGACATTGTTTCATGGGCTATGAACCTTAACTGTCTTACAAAAGATAATCTGATATGTTCAATAGTATATATATATCATTTGTTTGAAAGAAATCAAATGATCTATAAAGGAGCTCAAACTAGCTCAAAGATCACATGTTAAAAGATCTTATGTAAAATTAGGGAAATTGCTATTGTAAGGAACCTAACTAACACTATGAACACAAATTGGATCTTCAAATGGAAGTTACAGTATAAAGGTGATACACATTTCTTGCTAAGCCTTGACTTGGTTACAAATTTTCTTACAGATCATAATGTGTTGTATGCGATGTAGCTTGAGACTATTTCAACTTCTTCACACACCTTCTATGATTTTTCTAAGATTCTTCATGTAATTTTTTTTACAGCTCATCTAGAGTGTTCTCTAATGGAATTCTCTATTTACTTTCCAAAAAATTTCTACCAATCGAGAACATGAAGGAAAATTTCACATCAATTTTAGCAGCATTAGGGTATAAAATTTCAAAATGAGGCCTACCTAAAGCAAACGTGTAAATCTATATACAGACATGCCAGATATATTTTTATTTCTATTTTTTTTGTATATGTGTGTATGTGTAGGAATTATGTGTTGAAGCGTATACAAGACTATAATATTTGATAAGTTTTCCTGTTTGTAGATATTAAAACAAATAAAGAGGAAGGACCAAGACATTAGATAAACCGGTGTCACATCTAATTCGTAAATTACATATGTATTTAAAAAATTAGATTTATTACCTTGAACAAATGGTAGCCTTGTAATAGGGTGTGAAGCTACACCCTGTGTGGCATACAATGTACTTAATGTTAAATTAACATTTTAAAAAGAACAATGGGAGAATGGTGTATCCATTTCCCTTATGGCACAATCTCTAGTGGTCTGGCCCAAGCATAAGATAAGAAATAAAACAATTTAAACATAAAAGAGAATAAGATATAAGGCTCACCTGAAGTAAAGAAAGAACATTTCTCACATTCCTCGAGTCTCTTTCTGTTAGGTTTGGGATACAAATCTTGGGGTATGCTGAAATAATTACCTGAACGTAGTGTTTTTTTAAAACTACTATATAATCAAAGAGTTGTGTGTAACTCATGATGATTTCAATTTTTTATAAATCCACAAAATAATATCAGGAGCAAGTAATGGATGCATATATTGTTCTTTTACCTGGAGAAGCACAGTCATAGTACCAACACTATGCCACAACAATGGCGCCAGTTCTCCTCGAATTTCCTGATTCTAGAATACAAGGATATGATAATTGTACATATTTCATGTCTAGTCATATTTCTAAACTGTGGATTACAAAGAACAAAGAACCTTATCAACAAGACATAAACATTACTGAATTGTTTAAAACATGATTATAAACATCATGTCTCATTTAATCAACTATCTATATGTCTTAGAACAATGTACAAAAAGAATTCTTGGTGTTCCATCTTTTTCAACAATTCAGGCTCCTTTCCATAGGATCTTAAACAGTAAGTAATGTTAAGTAAATCATAAACTTGCTATACCAGCACGATGATAACCACTAACCACCTAATGATTTTCCCAAATCTTGCCTCAGAACAACTGGGCATTCAATTTTACTTGGCATTATTAATCACTTGACAAACTTGAAAGAACAAATTTAGGAAACCTATTATTCACTACAATTGGGGGATGCCATGCTCAAAGTTCAAACTAAATGTCAATTTTAATGGCTACGTTGTTCTAATATTAAACTGTTGGCTAATGCCATGGTCGGCCCATTAATCCTGTTATTAGCACTAGCTAGTTGTTAGCTCTTTTATTTACAAAAAAAAAGGAGCACGATAACTAAATATTATTTCGAAGAAACATATCGGACATAGCATCTTTCCCTTTCCAACGACATTAACAATTATAATGTGCACTAATGATTTGTTTATCATAAAGAAATAATTGCAATGATGTTTCAATTTCATAAGGTTGGTAAGAAAGGATGAGTCTCCTTTTTGACAGGGGTAAGAAAGGACGAGTCTCCGGCAGTGGTCATACTTTCTGATGAACAAACATGAAGCCACCATGCAGGAGGTTAAATATAAGGGCCAATGATAGTTAGAAAACAAAAAACTCCGAAAATATAGGATGTTTCCAAGTGATTTAACGGTAATCAAGGAAAGGACTCTGAAATGAAAGGGGATTAAAAACATAAAACATGAAATTAAGATTGAACTTTGTCGATTTACTACACATCCATATATATACCTTTGCGAGGAGGGCAAGAGCGAGTTCTTGAGTTTCAGCAGAGCCAAGCGCTTTGATCAACCGAAGCAAGTATTGTATTAGCTGATTACTATAAGGGGAAAAGTCCAACCCAGCAATGCTCGGAGTTTGCCAACTGGTGGACATTCTCGTCAACTTTTAAGAAATGACACCCACATCACGCGCACGACGAGAAGATGACGGAGGAAAACGCAAACAGAGAAGAGAAAGATAGAGAGGTACCTTTGCTTAGTACGTTGGTGTCAGTTGAACCCTCGGAGAGTCAGGATCCGCTGAGTGAGAGTGCTAAAGAAGAGGAACGTACGTGTTTCTGCTGTTCTCTGGTTTCTTTCGTATATAAGGATACCATTTTATAGTGACAAATAGTTAAGAGATTAATACTAAGGGATTTTGTATCTTTTCCATTTCACGTCTGTATTAAATGCTAAAGAACAGAAATAAATACGTTTGCCGAGTCCTCCTCACCAACTATATATATAAACTTGTATATATATATATAAATGATATTTATGTAGTATTATCTTTTTTTTAGTTTCCTGCCACGTGTCTTAAGAGAATCCCAATTATAAAAATATATTTTTAAGCTATTCACACATGTACTAATTCTCGCTCAAGTCAAATAGGTCACTTTTAATAGGCAAAACTCTGACCCCAAATTTTAAATAACTGCATACCTAAAAATGATTCGCAACCTCGCTTAAACTTAACCTTACCAACCCACCTGCATAGATAAAGCCAGCGATATTGATGTTTGTAACTGAACTTTTTCATTTGACACATATGTATTTGGACTTGTAGCTAATTACCATTTCTTCATTCCTGTCATCCTCGCTTTTAACTTTTATATGTTATGTATCCCGAACTTCAGACAGAAAACAGCAATAATGATGATGCGTGGAGAAACGACGATATGTCGACACGTGTCATTCATGCACGAATTCGACGTTTAAAATAATTCGTACAAAGGCCCCTCAAACTTGTAAGCCCGAGAACTAATACAGCGCCTCATGGAAATGGATGTTGATTGACCCAGAGCGTGTTAGTAACATTGTAATAAATCAGAAGAGCACTACGTAGCTATAACTATTATTGACAAGTATTGGTTGATTGTCCAAAGATTATGAATATTAGTAATTACTCTTTCCTTGTTAGATTGATTTCAAATTTTTAATAGAAAGAAACTAAAACTAAAACATATAAAATAAAATAGGAAAAATAATGAACATAAAGATAGTGGAATTCACTTAGAAAACTATCGTTATCAGAAATTAATATCTAGACTCAAACTGTCTTAAAACCTTAACAGATTGATCTTTTATCATGTAATTATTTGATGATTAATTGGACCGTGGAGACTTCTATAGTATGCTAGTAACTGACTTTGAGTTTACTAACAACTAATCCTAAGGTCTCTAACTGAATTATTCAGGTTAAATCATGTAGGATTGCATTACTGATTTATGAATCCCTCTATTAGGTTTGATCTTAATCCGGAGGATTTATGTCATCCTATCTCTAGGGTTGCAATCAACTTCTTCTAATTACGGTATATCTATTTATAGTAAGATTTCTCAATCTCAATATATGAAATCAGATTATAAATAAAACACGTAATCATATCACAATAATCATTCAAATCAATTGTATTAATAAAGGAATCAAATCATATCAAAGCATATACATAAGGTTCATCTAGCCTAAATACTAATTGGACGTTTAGTTACACATGATACAAAATCCGAAATCAAACATAAATCGAAAGAAAAAATGAAATGAAAACAATGGGTTCATAATTCTAAATCTCCTTGATTGTCTTCTATCGAATGTTCTTACGATATAGAGGCTTGATTTTGTATTCCTATGGATCTTTCGATGATTTCTTTGTGCTTCCCGTTTCTTTGGACCGAAATCATCCATTCTAGACATTCTCCATGTCTGGAAATTGCCTCCCCAAAGTCTCCCCTTCAATTGGCTCTAAAACGTCAAATTTATAAGAAACCTAGAATTTTAGGTGTGCATATGACCATGCATAATCTAGGTACGCCGGATATTGCGAAAGTGCACGGGCATGCAATAGTGCAAGGCTGTGCATTCCTTCCAGAATATTGCTGTATTTTAGTTTTAGCTGTGTTTTCATCTAATTTATTCTCTTTTAAGTACATGGAGGCAATTATAACCTATAAACACACTTAAGCATATTAAATACCAAATATATAATAAAAGTATCAACTATCAAGCAAAATACATCAGTCAACATATAGTCAAATATTAATCTATCAAACATTCCCACACTTATGCTTTTACTTGTCCTTAAGAAAACTATAAATTTCACAAGATCAATCCTTCACCAATTTCAACCTGCCCATTCATACTATACATCATTATATCCTACCGAATCAAATTAACATACAATCATAATCAAGTTATCCTAAAATTAATTTCCTAAGTAATATTAATAATAATCACATTAATAACTTTACACCCTCACCAAAATTTCACTTAATGCGTTCAAGTGTTAATGGTGAAAAGCATCAGAATTCTCAATCAATGCATAGTAGAATTCTTATATAGGCTTGCAGTAAAATCACATCTCCACCACTTATGTACAAACTAGAAAAAAAATTCAAAAGGTCTTTGTATAGGTTGTAATGGGGCTTAGGTAAGGTATGATTGAGATAATAAAAAGGTTGAATTGAAAGAAATTTACTCACAATATATTTCAAAACTTGTTTACAAATATATATATGTCCTTTCATTGGGAAACTAATGGTACTACATACTTATTATTTTTTTTTCTCTTTTTTCTTTCTTTTCTTTCTTCTTCTTCTCTTTTTTTCTTTCTTCTTTTTCTTTCCTTCTTTATTTTATGCTTTCTTTTTCACAATAAACATTCAGTACCACGAGGGATCCTTAATTGTTGTAAGATAATCAGAATGACATAATTGATTAGATTAATAAAACCAATAGACTCCATTAATGCCCTTTTTAAAGACAAAATGTAAAAAAACATAAGGAATAACAAAACTCCATGTATCATCTACTAGTTCGAATAGTTTGTCCTTGAGGAACTGAGAACCCTTTTACTAGTTTGAATAGTTTGTCCTTGAGGATGTGGGAACCCTTCGTACTTAAGGCCATTATCAACACCTCATCAATAGTTCCTTTACTTGGTTCCTCCACTAGTTCTTCCTTAACCATCTCTATCCACTCCATTTTTTCTTCCTGGATAGAGGTCTCTAGCTCATCTTCTTGAACTACCTTCTGCTACTCCTTTACTTTCTCTTCTTGGATGAAGACTTCTTCTTCGTCAGGAAGCTCTTCTTGTAATATCACTCTAATCATGAAGCCAATCCTTACCTTTTCTTCTCTCTTGAATTTGTGTCACTCAACTTTCATGTCAACAAGGAGTTCCATTAATCTATTTGTAATACTTGTTTCCTCTTCCTCTTCTTTTCTAAGAGCTCATCTTCACTACTAAGGGTGATTGTCAATCCAAATTCATCAAGTTTTGTTTCATTAAGACTAAGCAAACTCCCTAGTTTTCCTTTGGATAATATCTCTACCAGCTAATTGATTCGATTCACCATGTTTTGTATACGAGCCTCTATTTCCTGATGCTTCATGTTTGATTCTTGAATAGACTCAATCAACATATTTTTAAAAGAAACAGTTACCTCCTTGCCTTTTTTACTCTAAGATGGCTAGAAGCTTAAATTATATTCATCATATGCAAGTGAAGGAAGTCTCTTATCGAATTCACGTTTACTAGTTGTTCTCTTAACAAGGCATCCTATTATTTTATTTGTAATACTTTCTTTTTCTTTTACAAGCTCTCTCCATTCATAAAGCTAACTCTTATTTTTTATTTGCTCTCGAATTTGTGTCCGTCAGCTTTAAGTTCAATAATGGCTTCCATCAATTTATCTTCCAAAGTCGGTTCATTATATAGAGATGCTTTGTGTCATAAATATCCAGCTAGAGTGTAATCGTTCCAACCATAAGATTAAGAGTTACTCCAATCTGAATTGTAGCCATTCTTATACACTGCACCATAAGGTTGATATCACCTGTTCGATCTCCCATTATAATGAAGTTACTGATTAGAGATAGTTCTTTAAATTTTCCAAAAAATTACTGGCCTTTGTCCATATTGTCCCTTTTCATCTTGGTCTCTACAAGCCCTACCAAAATTAGTTTTTTAGGTGAGAAGATAATAAAAAGAATATTTTTAAAGAAAACTCATACCCTTTACATTCTAGGAAATTATCATGGGAGAGATAGGGATAAAATTCCTTTAGCCTAGCCTTCCTTATGATACTCTTTCAATTTATCTACACAAATTCTATTTTTTTAATCAGTCCTTATCTTTTGATAGATCATCTATGGTCTCCTCATCTTTCCTAACTTTGTTGATAGTAGTAATTTCCTCTAGCTTGTTTTACTTATATATAAGGTTAAGGTTAAAATATGGAATAAAATATGTTTTAGGTGACTTTAGTTCATCAATTTCTAAATTGATGATCTTTTATTTGTCATTGATATAATTAATCCCATATGTGTTTTCAACATGAATCAAGTTCATCTCCATTTTATCTTTCACCACTTTGAGATCTTTAGATATGATTTTGTCTTTATGAGCATATGATAAATAAATATTTGACTATATTTTGACACCCATATCTGATGTATTTTTCTTGATATTTGATAATTTTATTATATATTTGGTGCCTAATATGCTTCTAGTGTGTTTATAGGTTATGAGTGCCTCTATGGACTTAAAAGAGAAGAAACCAGATGAAAATGCAGCTAAAATTGAAAAAACAACAATCAAGAAGAAATGCATGGTCATGAACTTTTGCACATCCGTGCATTTTCGTGATATCCAACTGACAGTGTGTATCGAGTGCACTGCAAAATTTACCTGACTATGCACACTAAAATTTGTAGTTATGGTAAGTCGGGATTGAATCCACAGGAAATGTTCGATTAATTTTCGTAATGAAATTAATTGATGCAAGGAAAGTATATGGGGTGGGGGACTTTTGGATTTCAAACAATTTAGAAATTAAAAGTAAAATTAAACTATTAAAAACAAATTAAGTCAAACAATAAAAAATGAGAAAAGTGTCGAGTATAAGTAAGGTCTGCTTCTAGGGTCAATCTCGGCCTAAGCACGATCAAGCATATTCCTTTATTCTAAGGTCTTTACAATTCTTGTCGAACTATTGATCTGAGACTAATAGAATGCTTTACAAATCTCGGTTTTCCATTAGGTTATATTTAATTAAGATACGATCATTAATTAAACCTAACTACCAAATAACCTAGGATACGATCTCTAGATTCAACTTGGAAATCTCATTATGAGTTGGAAAATAATCAATATAGGCAGTAACCTCACACGCTCGGGTTATCTAACCTAATTCATATTGTTCCTAACGATTAACGATCGTTAGATGCCACTCACAAATATCAAAGGTAACAATTACGGATTACAATTAATATTTTAGCAATAGATTCGAAATAAAATGATCAAAATAATATATCAAGATCATTAATTCCAAAACCATCAACATCAATACCAACAACATAACAATCCGAAAATAA
>JANIPN010000009.1:7457133-7478830 GCA_027478595.1 Erythroxylum anguifugum
AGATGCATGGAAACTTTACAAGTGTAGAGTGAAGCAAAAGCATTTGAAACAGTATACGACAGATGTAGAAAGAATGGCCAATCGTCCTAAGTATATAAGCAAAGAAGTCTTTAAGAATTTCATTTCTTATTGGCACCTCCTAAATGTGAAGGTATGATAATTGTTATTACATTTTACAAATTATTTACATGATATCTAACTAATATAATGCTTCAATATGTAGCAAATTGCTGAAACAAATATTCAAAATATAATAAATAAGCCTTGCAAGTATTTATACTAAGTTGGTAAGTTCTCCAATTAGTATAATGTATTAAGAAACTATTTTAATTTTTTAAGTTATTTCTAAATTATAATTAACAATTGTTTCCATGGATAGCAAAATGAAAGAGAGGATAAAACTCTACTCTCCAACGCTGAAAAGTATATCACAACTTATAAAAAAACCTGAAAAAGTGTGCAAGCAATATACTGAAGCTATAGAGGGAAAAATTGAGTAATGCTGATGATTTTTTTAATAATTTTCTATATTATTGCTACTTTGGTTGAGATGCCCAAATTTATTGCTTATTTCAAGTGTTTTTTTATTTTATTTTATTTGTTTTTTATATTGATTCCAATGAGTTACAATCAATACACAAATGCATTGATTATCAGTATGAGAGTCCGAGGCATTAACTGTTTTCAGTTGTATCGATCTCTTGATTTCGTAGTTGGAGGATAGTTGCATAAATGTTGGCCAAATGCGGCTTTGGCAGCCCTATTATGTGCAATTTCTTTCTTGAAGGCGGATGTTCCTTTGCCCGCAAGTATTCCGTCCACGAAGACGTAGACAGACATGCTTTCCTCCCACATATCCACGAACCTCACTTTCATGTGTCTTTTATTGCATACTTCATGTAGCACACTCACTGGATGCATTTTCAGCGTCTCCAACCGGATCACTGGCTCCAAATAGATTCTCGAACTCCTTTGATTGAATTTTGTCCAATGCGGCTTTGGCCGCTCTAAATTTTGCAATTTCTTTCTTGGAGGCGGCTGTTCCTTTGCCCGCAAGTATTGCGTCCACGAAGAAGTAGAAAGACATGCTTTCCTGCCACATGTCCACCTGCTTCAGTTTCATGTGTCTCTTATTGCATAGTTCAGTTAGCGCAGTCATTGGATGCGCTTCCAGCGTCTCAAACTTGATCAGTGGCTCTAACAGTTTCTTGAAGACCTTTGGAATTAAATGACAATTAATATTCAACTCTGTAGACAAACTAAACATTTCTATATGCATCTACGTCGATTATTTACTGCCTTTTTTTAAGATCCAAAGTTGGCATTTTTTCTTTTCTTTTTTAATTTCTGAAACGAATTCAAGGCTTAGTTCATTACTAGAAAAAGAACAAAGAATAGGCAATGAGATGAGTGATATGGGGATGGAATAAAGATCGATGTACAATTGATATGGTACCTTCCACACAGTATCCGTTGAATGAGTATCCGTTGAAAGATTATCATCAATGTAAGTGGCTCCGATAGCTGATTCCACAATGTCGGCCAAAACCTTTGGCACCTCAATTTGGCCATATGAGTGCAAAGGATAGTCCTTGATTGCTTGTGAGAACTCTCTGATCTGTCCAAACAACCCTTACCAGTTTAGTCCCTCTCTAATACTATGCCTCATCTGCGCCTTGTTTTTCTTCTTTAGTTTTGTTTTTTAATAGATAAAATTAGAACGCATAAATGAAAAGAAGAGGAAGTAATCGTACTGTGATTAGTTGCTTTCAATTTTATGGATAACATCATATCAAAGGAACGCATAAATTTTCATCTTAAGATTTTGTTTGCATAAGACCATAAAGTTTATAGTTTACTAACTTCAATTTTGTGCAAATATTTTAGACTATTAACATTGATAATTTAACACAGTGTAGTTTGGTTAAATTTAGTAGTTTGCATGCAAATTGAAGATTTAATGGTTTGAACAGTTGATTTTGGAGGTTTATTTTGTTTGAATGATTTGTACGTAGCTCTAACTCTAGTATTCTTTTATTTACGTAAAAGATAAAATCGGGTTTCAGGGTGTGGGGACAGATGATCATAAGACATTGACTTCAAGGTTTGGTGACCCGTTCTACTTAGGTTTGAAATGTATAGCTATCATAAAATTTTGTTTTTGATCATTTTCATTATTGAGTAAATTATGTTCTTTCGAAAAATTCCTCACCGTTGCAAGTTGAATGCATATCTAATATAGGCACACTTGCAAAGCTCCGAGAAATTACCAAGTGCATGCGAATTACTCAAATTATGAGAGTCACATGTACTTGGTAAATTTTCTATTCATATAATCGCTCCGTCGAAAACAAAACTTCTTTAACTAACGATTTGTGTACCTTAGTTTTAATTTAAAGTTGGAAATGTTCACTCAATCGTCCAGATTTAAGGTCATGTAAACTTACTTGTTTTTGGAGAAGAGGCATATTGTGACGCAAAAATTGATGCAACCCATGTTTGACGGCGACACGAGCAAGCTTCTCGTTGTGGACATTGGCAGCTCGGAGAAGGGTAAGATCACCGGTATCCAAATTCGGGTACATAAAGAAGTGCTCTGTGGTGAAAAGCTGGTTAAGCACTGCATCTCCAACATACTCCAGACGTTCATAGGAGAAGCTTTTGTTTCGGTCGCATGAATGATGAGTGAAAGCCTGCTCCAATAGCTTCTTGTCTTTAAATTTGTAACCCAGAATTTGTTCCAGTCCATCAAGACTCGCGGCTAGTTGATGAGTAGACTCAGCATCTAACATCGAGTTGCTGTTCTCTTCTTCTGGACGTTCCATATCATGAACTGTTTCCTCTATTTCCTTCATTTCTTGGTTCTCTTTAATGGCCATTTCTGTTTATATAGAACTTTGCACAAAAACACAAAATTATTAGGTTTCGTGCTGACTGTCGTGAACCTCTCCAACCTGACTTAGCCGGCTTCTGACCGATTCCTTGCCATGGGTCGGCACAAAAACACAAAATAAGTATGTCACCGTACTCAAAATTGATATATCACAAACCATTAACTAGAATTTACTGAACCATCGAAAAACTATGCATGTAATTATCCTTCTGTCTTCTAGCGCAAGAAAAGCGTTCGTGTAATTACTTTGACCGAAGAAAAACATATTAAATGGAAGATGAATGCTGGTATGTCGTTCCATGATTCAATTAACTAATCAACTTATTTCGTTCAGGACTAGCATGTAAATTCTGTTTATGAGAAGATATAACGACAACAATGAAACAATACATATAGCATCCTTAACTATGTTAAGTATCATATGCAGCAATCTGATTTCTAAATACAAATTTTTGGTCATATTATGACATAAGTTGTCAGGAATTCTACATCAGACAAGTATAAGAGCATTCAACAATTTATAATAGTGTATAAACCTCCCCCTCTTAAGCTGGCTTTTGGGGGTTGAGTTAGACTTTTCTAACTTGGTATCAGAGCCTGCTTGTTTCGATGGTTTGGGATGGTACCCGGTTCTATTCTTTTGCCCAATACGCCCATCAGAGGTCTAGCCCTGCTCTGGGCTGAGGGGGGGGGGGTGTTAGGAATCCCACATTCGAAAAGTATGAGAGTATTCAATAATTTATAATAGTGTGCAAACCTCCCCTTCTTGAGCTAGCTTTTAGGGGTGAGTTAGGTCTTTCTCACATAAGTGCTCGTGAGAAGTAGGAAAAACAAATAGTGCTTGTGATGTCTTAAAAAGTTAATTTAATTACTATAAGCTTAATAATAGGTTAAAAGTACCAATTCACTTAAACAAATTTCATAAAATTTTCAAATAGGTTTGTTACAATTTTACGGATTAAAAATTTGTCCTTAATGTTAACTTTATTTACAAAAGAATCTATATTTAGACAAAACTTGAGAACATAAAATTTATGAAATGCCTATGCAATAACGTTGACGGCATATAAATAGTACTAGTGTAGATTTCAATTAATTTGAGCATATTGGAATATCTTTAAATCAATATAATAGTTAGAGTTTTAAAACTTTTTCAAGTAAAAAAACTTTGATGCTCAAGTTAGTAAAAGCAAAGAATCTAAATATCGAAAAAGAGTTTTTATACGATTCAGCGTGTTCTTATATCTTATATTTCTCCTTTATATAGATGATACTTCAAAGAGGTATAATTGTAGTTCAATTTACTATGGGATTGAATCAACATAAATGATATCTTATCATCCATCTAAATTATGAATTACTGCCGGACCAAGCTCAGTCTTCTATTTGTTTAAGCCTGATCTAAAAATTTATATAATGGCCTGAGTCGAACCAAGCTCATCCTTCTCTTCGTTTAAGCCTGATCTAAAATTTATATAAAGGTCTAAGCCTGACCTAAGGTTCGATCTGGCTTCGGTTTCATAGCTTGATCTTCGAGTAAACGCTTAAGAAATTAAACAAGAACAACAAAAGTGAGAAAGAACATTACACAACCTTGACATGAATGCTACTTAGAAACTCCCCAAGTAGAAATTGAAAAGATATGTAATACCACACTTTTTAGGAATTCTTTGTATGAAATAACCTATGTTTTTATAAAAAGGGAAAAGAAATGTTGGGCATGAATTAATGGAATGAATAGACACGCAAAAAAGTAGTTGGCTTTGGGTAAATGAGGAAATGAATGATTCGATTGTCTTTGGGTCAACACAAGATCAAAGTTAGCTTTAGGTCCATTAGAGTGAGAGAGAGGGAGCATTAGAGGAGGACTAGAGGAGGCGGCTCAGTGGCTAGCATTGAGGAGATAAGAGAGGAGGGAGGGAAATAATATTTAGTGAAATTGTAAAAATTATGCTACAAAGACTGATTAAAGGATAAGAGAAGCAGATGCAAGGGTTTCATTATTTTTAGAAAACAAAGCCATTTTATCAATTAGTAAATGTTGTTATTTGAACATATCTTAATAAGATATTCGGGTTTTGGGTCAAGTTGAAATGTAGAGTCCGAGCCTAAGTCCGATTCAAAGTCTTTTTCTTAAAAAAAGATGAATGATTTAGAGCCCAATCAAATCGAGCCGAATTTGTTGAGTTTGACACAAATGCTATGCCTAATTTTTATATATTATAATGGATTTGAATAATTAGATTTGCACAAAAAAATAGTTAGAGTTCTAAAACTATATTCAGTGAATGAAATTTGACGCTCAAGTTAGTAAGAGCAAAGTGTGCTAAATATTGAGAAAGTTTCTTTATATGATTAGTGTGCAATCTCATATCTTATAGTATCTCCTTTATAAAGGTATAATTGCTGACAAGTTCTACGATGAGGTTGAATTAACTTAGATGTTATCTTGTTTTTACGTTGAAAATTAGATCTTATCTTTATATTTGTACTAGATCTTATCCATTGAAGATATCAAGACTCCAAAAAAGGATAATTTTCCAAGCCAATGAGTTTCCATATTACAACTAATTTTTGTAACATTAGACGTAGACAAGTTGAATTCTATAGGTCTAAAAACCATAATATGTAGTTATATGGTCGCTATACAAATTCAATCCTATATATGTATACACTTTATGTTGTATATGCAACTTTGATTATATAGCATGGTCTCAGTATATATAGATTTTGTTGGAAATTCACAAGTGGAATAATCCAGCATTGGAAAGAGACAAGTGTAAATGGGAGGTTGTTAGAGAAGTGTTCTAAAGGAAATCACCTTTGGCACTTATCGTACAAATCTTTTTGATTAATAAAAAGGCTTTTTCATTAATTTGATGTTTATATTCTTTATGAATAGATGGTGATCTTAAATCGAATTAATGAAGTCCTTCATATGTTACATAACATGAAGGAAATCATGATGAGATAATGATAATGAGATTCCTATCATGTGTAATTATATTAGTATCTAAATTATCCCTAGTCATAGGATTAATGAGATAGGACATTATTAATCTGGACAGGCTAACAAATGTTATATTGCTTGATTAGATCAAGCACTGGATCTCATAAGCTATAAACATGAGTTGTTAGTGTTAACATGTGGATGTTTGCTAAGAGTAGTAAGTACATTGGATGACTTGCCATGAGTATATGGATAATCTATACTAGTGTCAATGTTAGACTCCGCTTGTTTCCAGAGTCCAGCGCTTTCTCTGATACCATAATTGTTAGACTCCGCTTGTTTCCAGAGTCCAACGCTTGATTACTTGCAACTATTGGATCCCGCTTGACATGGAGCTACAAATTATTTGAAGGAATCGAGTTTTAATTCAGTCTTTACGACTTTAAATTTCTGGATGGAACTCGAGCATAGTGTGCAGTGTCGGTTTAGAAATAGTCCGAAAATATTTGGGCTATAACTTTCAGATTTCTAAACCAAATTGAATATTTTTGGTATCATTAGAAACGTAAGACAAAGGGAAACAAATGTTCTGAAGAGGTCTCTGATTTGAGTTTTCCCAAATTATGCTCTAAAGTTATAAGAAATGAGTTTGAGTATGGTGACTGAATTGTGTAGGCACATCATTAAACAAATTGTGAGGAAATTTTTGGGATGTTATGAGAATGAAGGTGAATTGATGATGGATAATTAGGGTTCTTGGAAATAACCATTCAAGGTAATAGGCACGCTTATGTCTTATGGTGTTTCGGATAGCTGGGCTCTGGAAATCAGATCCAACATTCATGGTATCAAAGCAAGCATTCGACTCTGGAAATAAGCGAGATCCAACAGTTGTGGTATTAGAGCAAGAAGAAGATAAATCTATGATGGTTAAAGAGATTACAAAGAACCATGCTCAAGTATTATGGTATTTTGATGAGTTGGATTTCGGAAACAAGTGGGATCCAACAGTCAATGATAGTCTCATTATAGTAATGGTGCAAATATCCTTAGAATTGAGGTCCTCAAGGATATCTTGGATACTAATCCTGTAATTTGGCTCCATTCCTCATTTCCTCTTAGAGGTTGTTCATAGGGTGGTGATTGGCTATAGCGTGAGGTATTCAAAGGTAATTGAGTAGCTAATAAAGGATTCACCATGACTTTTTGTCGGGGTCATTACTCAGGAATCCCTGGCTAGAGTGAAAATGTCATGAAGATAGTCTTTAGTGACATATCTAATTGAGTAAGGAGCCTCGGGGACAAGAACTAACATTACTTGGGATAGATGTGACATAGTCAGTCTAATAGGAATTAACACATTAACCATACTCTGAAGCAATTGGGGTATAGATGATGAAATGATGAATTGCATAGGAACATTGTCTATAGAAGGGTTTGTATTCAAACCACTGACTTTTCGGTCAATTGGGGGTCATGATGTGTTGCTAGATACCGCTCATGACTTGCTTGAATTAAGTGTTAATTCAAGTGGCCAACATAACTAGGAACTTCGTGGGTCACAAGGATTTAAGATGAGAAAAATGAGTCAAATGGTTTTAGATGGGAATCCAAGATATGAGAGATGCATGATTAAGCTATATAAGTGTGGTAGTTTAAGGTCATGTGATTGTGAATCATATGACGTATGTGAATCTTTCTTATTAGGTAAGATGACAAAATTACCCATTAATGAGCAAGATGACAGAATTACCCATTAATGAGCAAGATGACAAACTTACCCTTTAATGAAGGCATGGAAGTTTCATGCTAAATTAAGTGGGATTAAAAATCATTTAATTCCCACTAACACTCCATCGATGTTAGGGGTTAGAGGAAAGCCAAAGGGTGTAAAAAACATCAATTTTGGTGCAAGTGTTATGTTAAAACAAGAGATTTTTTGGTGAAGTTTTCATTGTCTTCTCTCACTTTCTACAAATACTCTCTTAAGGAATACGTCACAAAGCTAGCACTTTGTGTGCCTGTCTAGCCATTCTTCCTAAGAGGTTTCAAGCTTCACTCTTCTCCTGGTGATTGAACCCAAGTTTCTTATATAAATTGGTGACATTTTCTTGGTTTTTATTACACTTCTTGACTCTTATGTTTAGATTTTATGCTTAATTTGACTCTTGAGTGCTTACCTTTACTTTATGTTGTTTGAGAGTAAAATTGTCACAAATAATTAGTAATTGCACTAAATTAATTTTCTAAAACAATTGATACTACAAACTACCATTTGTTTATTGTAAGAGACTCAAGAAGTAGAGCCAAGGAGTGAACGTTGAAAATGATAAGTCAACAGGGCAATAGGAAAGTTCGCCGTGGCGAAAGTTGATGTTTCACCGCATCAAAGTATGAAGAATTCACGTAGAAACTCTTCAAGAGAAGTTTGCCACGATGAAGGCATGTGTTTGCACCACGGCGAAACTTGAAGTTGAGTAATAAACCTTTCGGGAAAAGTTCGCCGCAACGATGCATCTCCTCATCACACGAAACCTTAGAACTAGCGCTGACTGTTGGACACGCCGCTCTAGTGAGTAACGAGCCCGACGTCCTAAGTGACATCTGAATGCCTATTCCACAAGAATGGCAAGCCACCACCTGGACAAACACCAAAAACAAGTCACTTCTCCTATTTCCGAACAGATTTTGGGAAACCCCAAACTGGGATTTCTAATCGACTTGAGCCAAACATTTGTGGCTCTATGTCTCAAGTTTATTTAAAGACAAGAATAATTACATTTGGATGTCCCATAACAAATTTATGGGTGAAAGACTCGAACAGGGCCTTGACCTCAACCGTATTGCACCTATCTTGGGGTAATTAGTATAACCGTCAATAGGTGTATCAATTTAAGATCATCTTAGCACGTTTTGATAGAAGACTTCAAGATCTACAACTTTTATAAAAACCTCAAAGACGGATTCTACTATTTGAAAGGTCAAAAATTTGACTAAACGATTTAAGATGAATGGTGTATAGAAGAAGCGGAGGGTTAGCTATTGAGGAAACAGAAAGCAAACGAATGCGGAGAAGGCGAATGCGGAAAGCAGACGAATGCGGAAGGCTAACGAATGCAGAAAGCAGACGAATGCAGAAAACAGACGAATGCAAAAAACAGACGAATACGGAAGGCAGAAGAATGCGGAAGGTAGATAATGCGGAAGGCAGACGAATGTGGAAAGCAGGCGAATGTGGAAAGCAGACGAATGTAGAAGGCAAACGAATGCGGAAGGCAGACGAATGCAGAACGTAGACGAATGTGGAAAGTAGACAAATGCAGAAGGTGGACGAATGCAGAAAGCAGAAGAATGCGAAAAGCTGATGAATGCAGAAGGCAAACGAATGCGGAGTTAACTTAAGACGAAGCAAAATCAACTTAAGATGATACACCTCTTAAGACGAAAGAAGTTAACTTAAGATGAAGCAAAGTCAACTTAAGATGATGCAACTCTTAAGATGAAAGGAGTCAACTTAAGACGAAGCAAAATCAACTTAAGACGATGCAACTCTTAAGAAAAAAGGAGTCAACTTAAGAGGAAGCAAAGTCAACTTAAGACGAAGCAAAGTCAACTTAATACAATGCAACTCTTAAGACGAAAGGAGTCATCTTAAGATAAAGTAAAGTCAACTTAAGACGATGCAACTCTTAAGACAAAAGGAGTCAACTTAAGACAAAACGTTCCTATAGACGATATGACGTCATCACAGATGATATGCCCTTACAGACGATACATTCCTACAGATAATATGACATCATCATAGACAAAGTGACATCATCACAGATGATACTCCTTCACAGACGATACATTCCTACAGACGATCTGATGTCATCATAGATGAAGTGACGTCATATCAGACGATACGCCTTTACAGACAATACCACTTGATACTTCTAAACATCTCCCCTTCTAAAGACCATAACTTTGGACTCTGATATCCAAAAATTCCCCACTATAAACCGTTGGAAGTTAGAAAGAAGACCTACAACTTCCTAAAAGGCATATTTGCCTAAATTAGCCTAAGTTAATCTAGGTCTATCCCTGACATCCGAAGATGGACTTTTTCTTTATGCAAACTTGGACATGCAATGCATGAACTTGAGTGGAAGTCCTGAGAAAAAATGAAACCTTATTCCAATTGCATGAAAAGATAAGAGTTTTTACAAAGCTTTAGTAGGCATTTCAAGCCGCATATACATTAACATTTGAAAGTCCCAAAATACAAAAAAATACACGAATCATGAGTTGCTCAAAATGCAACTAAAGCCTTGCTTAATAAGATTTCTTCAAATACAAAATATTTCAAAAGTGGAGTGATGCCTTAGCTATTTCCTACTCAATCGCTTGCTCTTTACTTGCTTATGGGGAGGAAAAATGGGGGTAAGCTTACAGCTCGTGGGTAACAATTTTATAACCAGTAACAAGCAAGAACCATTGAAATAGTCATTTCTGTCTTAATCATTCACATAATGCAAAACATGCATGCATCATTCTTATCATAATCATGAGCACATAAACATATCAAAATGGTTCGGGCGGATCCAAAAATAGAACATACTATGCATTTCCATATGATAGTCTTGCGTAGCCGTGAACTTATGGGAGTCCATGAAGGAGCTCCACGCTACTAAAAGGCAGGCGAGAGAAGCCTTTTTGTCAAAGTGCACTTGACTTAACTTAGGGAACCACCATAAACTCACATAATATGTATTTCATGACTTGCAAAACTTATTGCCCAACAAGGCACATTTCGGACGGTTTTTTTCTTAGGCTTGACACCTTTTCAAAATCATTTTCATAAATAAAAAAAATTTACATGCACAAATATGTAGCACATTTTCAAAGCATTCCAAGAATAATAATCGCACATTTGAAGTAGTTGAAACTCATTTATTTCCATTTCTTGAAAGAAACTTTAATGGCTTATTACTTAATTATAAAAGTGAAACCCACCTTGAATTCCTTACTTAAAAACTTGGTCAAAGGTGCCTCTCCTCTTGCTCCTCTTGTCTTTCCTGATTCCCATTTCGTAGACAAAAATCCAAAGTTTACAAATTGAAGATCCACAAAGTACATTTACTAAGATTTGCTCCTAGAGCATCCAAACCCATGCATTCTCTAAGTTCTTGAACCAAAACCCCTTCCAAAGTTCCAGGGCATTAAAAATGCTCTTACCTTAAATCTTCACCAAATGAAAAGATGTTTGGTTCAAAAGAAAGCTCTTGTCTTCCTCTACCTTTTCCCTTCTTGCACAACTTTAAAATCTCTGTACAAGATTTAGAAAAGATGAAACCCTAGCTCAACTCTCTTTTTCCTCTCAACCACCGAAACCTCTCTTCGTTTTCTTTTTTCTTTTCTCGTGCTTCTCTCTTCTCTCTTTCTTCAACCATATTTTTGGCTTCTTAAAAGCAAGCCAAAAATTTCCTCTTCCCATTTTGCCCCTCTTTCAAGGTCTTAAGGTTTCTAACTTGCGTGACTTGCCAAATTTGCCCTTACACAGTCTTACTACTTTAATACTTCAATTCCCTTAACTTATGTCATATACTTTTACCACCCTAACATGCCAATAACCCATATATTAATCCCTCAAAACCTCAACCTTAACTTAAATCATGCCTAATAAATAAATAAATAAATAAATAAATAAAAATTTTGGGGGCCAACACTGACCCGGACCATTTTTCAGAAAAATTACCAACCGTACAAGCCAATCCATCAACCTGATTTGTAAAAATTACCTATTCTAGGTTAAGTTACAAGGGGAGTCGAGAGGAGGTGAGCAAGAAAACACACTCCTCATACTCTCATCATTTTTCTTTCATCTCCCCACCTCCGTTCTCTCTTCTGAGCAATCTTTCATCCATTTTTCCACTGACTTGGAGCTATGCTTGGCTAGACATCCCGATCCTTTTGAAGATGTAACGATGGATTGAGTTCAATGGGATTAACAGGGGAGTAGTTTAATCCATGTTTAGCTGTGATTTACGAACTCCTAGGTTTAGGATTTGTGATTTGTAGTTAAAATTTCTTGATTAGAGTTTAATCAAGTGTTGGAAATTCATTGTGTTATGGGATTTGTTAATGTAGAACTCTGAGCTTAAATATATGAAGTCTCATATATGTCTATTTGTGATCTTTTTGAATCTCTTTTATCTTGCATAGTTGTGTTTGATATTGAGTTGATTTAAGATCCCGAAATGACTTATTGCATTAACTTAACCACTACACACACTAAGAGCATTCAAAAAGGTCTTAAGAAATGGAGTTCATTGATTAAGACCTTAGACTTAAAGAGCTCTTTAAGGTTTACCATTTCAAACTTAGTGATTTTCACTCCCACTGAAATTGATTTCGAACTATGATGGCCAAAGCTTGTTTTCAAAAGGCTATTATCATCATTTGATCATTGTTTTTATCTTCTCGTTTTTACATTCCCAAAAATCCAAAAATACTTTTGATACATTTTCCTTATAGTTCCTTTTTAATTTAGTAAAGATTTCCAAAGACAAAACCCCTTTTTTCTTACTAATTTAGTTTGCATTTCATGACCTATAGATTAGCTTAGGTCCATTCCATTAGGTTCCGATTAAGTGAAACGACCTAAGGCTACAACCTATATTGCAATTTTTGGATTATATTTTTGATTTGACCTCCAAGGGTAAGTACTAAAGGTCTAAATCACGTGGATATCATTAGAGACATCCTCCTTTAGTTGTGGTTTACAACAACCCGAAGTGGTGAAGATAACAAGGAACAAAGGAAATTGTAAGGTACACATCTTAAGTTCATGTTTTGTTAAAGTTACATCTAACGACACTTGAAAGTTCTTGGCTTTTTGGGTTTTGTTTTACATTTCTACTGCTGTATTCTATTTTTGATGCATGTGATGCAAGATAAAACATCTTTGATAATAACCCTAAAATGCTAGCAAACTTATCAAGGCACCTCAAATATACAACTTTGAAGCTCAAAAGCATGCTCTAACCCATAAAACATTTAAAACACAAATATTTAACAAACTAACACAATTCTAACCTAAACACACATTAAATAATCAAATTAACAACTAAACATACACCAAACTACCCACTAAAACATGATGCTATCTATAACTATCATAAATGCTCTATCTAAAAAATTTAATCATATGTTAGCTAAATCCATTGGTACCTTAAATTTGTCCTATGAAATTTATGGAGCCTTAGGACATTTAGTTGAAATTTTCAATAACCCAAACCAGAAGAAGCACCTTTTTTTTCTAATACTTATAAACCTATTTAAAGGAACCACCAATCAATAACCCAAACCTAAAGAATCACCTTTTTTTTTCTAATACTTATAACCCTGTTCGAAGGAATCACCCTAACTTTTCCTATAGAAAAAGGTTAAACTCTATCCCCTAAAATAATAGACAAACATTTGGTTTCCTACCTAGACCCATCAATCTACCTCCTCAATAGTCTAACCTGGATTCTCTTTTGAAGAATTTCTTGACCATCTAATTAAAATATAATGAGGAATTTAAGGAAGAAATTAGGAAACTCAACCTTAAGTTAGATTTTATTCCTATCCATAACAAAATGCTTATAGCCTAGATTGCCCAATAAGTTACTTCTTCTGTTAGTCCACCTAGTAAATTGCCTTGAAACCTATAAACTATAGAGAACATGTTGTTTCTATAATATTGAGGAGTGATTAACTATTAAGGACCCTAAGTTAGAGAAACTTTAATGTAAGGGAAGTAAGTGAGGTAAGACATTTGTTAATGAGAATGAAATTGGGGGAAATGAAGGTAAAGAGGAAGAGGAACCTAAATACATTCCCCATATACTATACAAGCAGCCTATATCTTTCTTTAAAGATTGGTTAAGCCGAGATTAGAAGAGGAATTTAAGAAATTTGAGAAATTTTCTGAAAAATATATATTAATATTCCTTTTAGTGGTGCTTTGAAACAAATGTCTTTTTATGTCATGTTCTTGAAAAAATATATTGTGCAACAAGACAAGACCTAAGGAATATGAATTTGTAACTTTGACTAATGAGTGCAAAGCCACATCCAAAAATGGACTACCTACAAAAACCAAAAGACCTTTTAGCTTTCCTATTATTTGTATTATTGGAAATATGAGCTTTAATAAAGTTTTATAAGATTTTGTGGTCAGAATCAACCTTATGCCTCTATCTATATGTAAGAAGCTTGACGAGGGAAATCTGAAACCTACTAATATTTTATTACAATTAAGAAATCACTCTATAAAGAAATTGGTAAGTTTATTAGAAAATATGCCTCTAGGAATTAGTAAGTTTCTCATTCCTTCAGACCTTTTAGTCATGGATAAGATAAAGGATAAGAATGTGCCCTTGATTTTTGAGCAACAATACTTAATTACTTCTAAGGAAATAATAGAAGTGTATGAAGGAAAGTTAACCTTAAGATATTGGAATAAGGAACTAGAATTTAAAAATAAAGAATAAGGAAATTGCATCAGACTCTTAAGAGGTAAGAATTATACATGAAAAATTGAAGGAAAAATGTGACCCCAAGTCATAGAAGTGATGTAGAAAGCCCTAGAGTAAGCGAAAATATTAAGATGAACAACGTAGCATATATCCCATGAGTAAGGGCCATCCACTTATTAAGTGAAAAAAAGAAAGTCGATGATATAACCTAAAACGAGAATTTGTTAGAAGGGAACTCAACACTTTATTTGTTTTTTTTTATGTTTTAGATTTCTTATTTTTAGTTGTTTTTATTTATTATTTATTCATTTTTAGTGTTGATTCCATTTCTAGTCTTATTTTATTAAATATCGATTATATTTTTCGTGACAAGTGTTTGGATTTAAGATATTTTTGGTTTACAGGGTTTTTGGTCAACACGATTCCTACGTGCCTATTGTTTAATCTCATATTGACCTAGTAGGAGAAAAAGAATGTGCCAATCTTAAATATGCCCTTTATATGGCATTATGTAGAGGTTGTATTAAAACATGACCTACATTGTTTCTTCTATTCCAATTTTATGTTTATCTATGAGATTTTTTTTTTGTTACTTTTAAACGTGCCACCTATGTTGTTATATCCCATGTTCTAGAATATGCCATTAATAAGTATAACACAAAACTATGCTGACACCATTTTTAAGAGCCAAAATGAAATATAATAAATCATATTACAACACAAGAGCTACACACCTCTGTGTAAGACCCATGTTCAAACCCCAAATTTTATGTTTCCTTTATCACTTTTAATTCATTCAACATGGCTCATGTTAGCATTATCGTGTTTTGTCAAACACCCAATTGTGTCATTCTTATGTTACCCCATTCCTTAACATGCCCCTATGTAAGCTAACACATCCCTATGTTTTGGGTACACATGATCATTACATAATACCATGTAGAGGTTGTGTTTAGCCTAAAAAAGGCACGATAAATTCATGTTTCCTTATTTAAATCTACCTCTTTCAACTTTTCTCTCAAAAATATGAACTTTACATTAGATTTTATATAGATTTCCAATCCCTTAAGCCCTCCCTAATCATATTAAGTGGAAATTAGTACTTATTTTCACTTTTTGTTCACCACATTTTTAGAATCATCAAGGCTTGTGCCCCCTTAATTTCATTATTTTAATGCACTATGTTTTATTTAGAGTTCCTAATTATGTTATGTATTTATAATTGATTAAACATCTATTATGCATGAATTTGTCGGCTACTAAAGAAATGAACTAGATGAATTATAAATGATATGTGGCATTAATAGATGAAGAAGCTTATGTGAGTTATTTTCACTACTTTAATACATTTAATTCATAAAATTAATTAATTAAGTTACTAGGATTAGGCTAAGAGATATAGGAAGTTGAATTTTTAAATTATAGGATAAGTAATAGTTACATTATATATGAATAGCATAAACATGAATATGGAAATATTATGTGCTAGGTTAATAAATCTTTGAGTGATTCATTATTATGTTTCATATCTGTGCATCTTGTTATGCACTTATTTATTAATGGGGTCAATTATTGTCTTTCGAGTGCTTATTCTTGTCTTTCTTTAGATACTACATCATGAAGAGGATCGGAGGCTTAATAAAATCACTTAAGATGACTATAATATTGCCTCTATGTAAGACAATTCAAGAGTTACTGCTTTGAGGCCACACACCTCGAGGAGACAACAACCAAAACCATAAGCACCACCACCACCACCACTCTCACTACCAGTTATGCCAGAGATTCCATAAAATAGTCAGACCACCTATTCTTACATTTTACTATAGAGTTGTAGAGAAACACCAATAGACATTCTTTAGGTAATAACTTAAGGTGCTTAGTTTATAGACTTGGATTTCTTGAGAGAGGTAGAATTAGCTAATAGTTTAAGGGAGATCATACCATTCAAAAATGGTTTAATTTTTTTGAATTTTGAGAACAAATCTACCAAGAGCTGACTCTAAAGTTTATATACACCTTAGAGATGGATGACACCAATGTTTCACGAGGAGACAATTTTATCCTTAAATTTAGATTGAGTAGAGTGGACAACAACCTGTATCATTATTAGTTTGGGGTTTTAAATAGTTTATACTCAATGAAGCATGTGCAAACCTTGATATACAACAAGATCTCTTTGGACCATGTGAAGGTAAAGATTAAACCGTGAACTAGATTTAAAACCCACTTATTAAACCTTTATAGTTTTGTATTTTTTTGGTTTTATTTTTCTTCCATAGTCTCCATCCCCAATCCTATATGATGATTCATTTTTTCAAAAATATAATCATGCACTATATTTGGATATGATCCTTTCTCTCCACAATTACAAATATTGTTGTGCAAATTTAAGTGTTATTTTCTTATTTGTTTGAGATGTAATAATAATTTTGGCATTGTTGCCAAGAAGTGAAGTGATTTGATTTTTTTATATTAGTTGGTTTTTTGTACATATAGTTGTTCATAATTTGATATTAAATTAGTTTTTTAAATCTTTTTTTATGTTTGTTAATGCTCATATACAATGGTGACTAGATCTCGTCATCAAGATCCTATACAATTTGATTGCAAGATAGAAAGCACACTTCGAAGACTGTGTAGGGTAAACAAAACAACTCCAAGAGCAGAGAAAGAAATTGATTTGGACAAAGCTATGGCGAATATGAGAATTCTAAAGGAGCCGGCTGCCCCTAACTTAACCCCAAGACCTTTATGCATTACCGATGTGTGTTGAATATATTAGAAAATAAATCCTAACTCTACATAACTAAGTTTGTATAATTGGTGAGAAAGGATCATATCTATAGAGAGTGTGTGATTAGCTTTTGTAGTGAATAAACCAATGTTTAGGATTGGTTAGGGGGTTTGGTTAAATTCAATTAAATAAAAATAAACTATTTGAGATAAATTAAATCAAATAACACAAAATTTCTAGGATTAATCGATAAGTTTCCAATCTAGTTTATGGTTTAATCTTAACCTTCGCATGAATGTGCACAATTAATTGTCATGTTGTTCTCATACCTCTCTTTGAAACTATTAACAGTAGATTAACAAGTTATGTTAATTTCATGTCTCCCTTAGGTTGTATCTAATTAAAATAAGCTTTTTAATTAGGTTTAGCTACCAGACATCCTATAATAGAATCTCTAAATTTAGTGTGACAACTAAATTATAAAATAAGAGAATAGGTTAATCTAGATAATAATCACATAAGCTCGGGTGATTTAACCTATGTTTTGTTATCCTAATGATGGTTAACCATTAGTTTACCACAAGTGAATTAGATGTAAAACGATTATATATTGCAATATAGATTTCGACAATAAGTTCTTACTAAAACTAAGGCTTCCCATGGATGTCTTTGCTTCTTCTTCCTTTGATTTCTCTTCTTCGATCATTCTTACTTTTATTTCTCTTCACTGTTCTTCACTTTCATTTATACCTACACCATCATCTTTTTAGTTTATTCTATTCTCTAACTGGTCCAAATTGGATCCTTTCTATATTAAGCAAACTGCACTCCTTTTGGTTTCTCACCTAAGCCCAGATCTTGGTAGTTTATTATTAAAGGAAAAATGTCAACTGAAGCTTAGGCTGTTCATCCTCTACTATAAACAAGTTGCTCGCCATAAAAGTTGTATGAGGACTTCTATTGGACCCCGTTTCTAGAGCCCAACTATCGATTCCTGATACCAAGAAGGTTAGGCCCAAGTCCTGACCCCATGACTAGTCGAGACAGTCATGTGAGGGCGGTGTGAAATAAAAGTGGAAAGTATTGCAATTAAAAATAAATCTCAGCGTGGAAGCAAAAGAAGTTCACCGCGGTGGAAGTCATTCTTCGCCGCGGCTACAACTTCGCCGCGACAAAATATAGGTTTGCCGTGGCGGACCCATGGAGTTACCTCCATGGACCCTTCGGGAAAGGTTCGCCGCGGTGGAAGTCATTCTTCGCCCCGGCGAAAACCTCAGAATCTGAAATCTGACATCCAACATTCAAACATTCAAACCACAAGCACATACATTTAATTCTAACCACAAGCTAAACATACTCATATACAAAAGGAACTTCAATTCGTCATGTCATTACAAATCCTAAGAGTTTGGACAAACTTTACTTACATAACATCATACATCTCAAAGCTTAATACAATTACAAAATGATGCTCAATGTTTTTTTTTGAGAAATTAAAAAATTTCATTGGTAAAAAGATATACATAGGAGCGTTTTAGGCTATCAAACCAGCAGTGCATGACTTGAGAGACCCGAAGCAAGCAAATTAAACCATACAGCGTCGTTTGAACCAAAGCAATTTAACGACAAAATCCCTAGACAATTAGGGCCAAACTTCCCCAAAACTTTTCGCTACTCCTCGGTGAAAATTTCCTAATTCAGATCGGTGAGACATTCAAGCAATGGTAAGGAGCTATGGTTGAGGTGGAGAGGGCGACGATTAGATCAAGATGGAAACACCACAAGGAATATCTATACTAGGTGACGCGCTCGACTCGTTTCAAGAATCTCACTGGGGGTATATGCTGATAACCTCCATGTGACTTGCAGGTACCCGAAGCCGAGCCTCACGCAAACCTTCAGAAAAGATGGTGTCGCATCGGAGGGGAAGGTCAGGGGAGCAAAAAAGGGTGGTGCCTACTACAACTTTTGATCGAAAGGCGGGATGAGCAGTACCCACCAGGTCAGTCCCCAGCCTAAGTGTATTTCAGTACTGGATCTCCCCTAAGGGGAGTCAAAGTTGTGGATCTGAGAATCTGACTGGTAATGTAGTTTCTGCATAGCTTGGTGTGTGGTGTAGTGAAGCGTCTTCCAGGAATTAAATCCTCCATAAGTAGGCCGTTCTCCCACTGCAAGATAGGTGTAACTGACTAACAATTAGTTGCTCTCTAATGCTTGTAGTGATGATCTCTGTAAGTGAGTTCAGAGAAGTGGTCTGATTCTTGAATCTTTTGTAGTTTCTCTCCTTCCATAGGGCCTGAATACAGGTAGCCATCGAAAGAAGGGTTATGATCTTGTCACCTTCCGACAAATGTAGGTTAGGAATCTCTTGCATTATGTCTAGGAGTCTCCATGCATTAAGGTCTAGTGCACTGAGGGTTGAGAACGTGAACCAGAGTGTTCTGGAGAAGCCACACTAAAAAAAGAGGTGGTCTCTATATTCATCCACTATGTGACAGAAGATACAGTGCTTAGGGGAAGACAAAAAGTGTAGTTGATCCATTGTGCTCAATCTATTTCTCATTGCCAACCATAGCAGGACACTCACATTGGGTCTGAGAGTTTTATTCCAAATCAGAGTATCCCATCCTACCCTATTTTCTGGCCTTACACTGAATTGCCTTACTGTCTTGGGAGTGATCTCTGCAATGGGGATACCCCTCCATAAATAGGTGTCCCTCTCCCCCTGTCTTATTAGAGGTGGGATGTGGAGACAGTTTATTACAACTGAAGACAGTGTCCACTCACCATTAGAAATGATAGCATGGAGTTTAACCTTCTTGGGAATGCGGTCTAAAAGAGAATTGGCCAAGTTGTTGTAAATTAAGGGACCATTTCCTGACCATTTGTCAAACCAGAAAGAAAATCTATCCCCTTCCCCTATTTGGCAAGTAATATGCTGATAGATTTCACCCCTCATACCTAGGAGTTGGTTAAAGAACTAAGTGTAGCTAGGCTTGGGGTTGAGAGATCAGAAACTCCTTCCTTTTAATATATAGGTATGCATCCATTTGGCCCATAAGGTTTCCTCATCATTTAATAACCTCCATATTCTTTTTGACATGAGAATTCTATTCTTAGTAACTATAGATTAAATTCCCAATCCCCCTTCCTCCTTGGGTTGGCAAATTGACTTCCAGGCTACCTTGACCATTCCTTTTTCCCCATTCTTTTGCCCCCACAGGAATTGTTTCATCAACCTCTCGATTTTTTTAGCCAGTCCTTTGGAGAGGAAAATGTATGAGCTCCAGTAGGTGCTCATGGACAAAATAACGTATTTGAGGAGCTGAAGTTTACCTCCATAGGAGAGAGCCTTATTGGACCACGAACCCAACTTTTTCTGAATCTTTTCGACCAATGGGAGACATTCACAGAATCTGAGACGTTTAGAGGAGATAGGGATCCCCAAGTAGGTCAGGGGGTATCTTTGACCTCCATACCAGTAGCTTGAGCTAAGGCATTCAGGAGGTGAGAGGCACTCTTGGAGAGAACAATGAAGCTATTGTGGAGGTTAGTACATAAACTAGACATCCCTTTAAATTGATTAAGAGTGGACATCAGGAGAGAAACCGAATGCACATTAGCTTGGCATAAGAGTATGAGATCATTTACAAAACATAAATTTGTTAGAGAAATCCCTTTTCATTTAGAATTGTACTTGAACCTTGGCTCCCAAGAAATGTTATACTTGAGCAATTGGGTTAGGACTTCCATACAAATAAGGAATAGGTAGGGGAGAGGGGGTTCCCCTGCCTAAGGCCTTTTTTTCCCTTTGATCAAACCAGTGGGACTCCCATTTATCATAATCCCATAAGAAGTAGTAGAAATACAATGGTGGATCTAATTGATGTAGATTAGAGGGAAGTTCATTACTTCCAATGCTTGAAGTAAGAATTCTCAGTTTACACTATCAAAGGCTTTCTAAAGATCAACCTTAATAGTACAATTTTGTGGAGCCCTCTTGCCAGTATACCCTTTTAGGAGTTCTTGAACTAAGAGAATGTTATCCCTAATATCTCTACCTGTCAAAAAAGCCCCTTGATTCTTACTTATGAGAAACTTCAGAACCTCTTTCAATCTGTTAGCCAATATTTTGGCTATAATCTTATAGAAGAAGTTGGTGCAAGATATAGGCCTGTAGTCCGTCCATGAAATCGGGCTGGGCTTTTTAGGAATAAGGCAGAGGAAGGTCTTGTTGATTTCTTTTAGGAGAAGTCCTTTTAGGAAAAACTTCCGCACTGCCTCTTTGACAATTCCACCTACGTAATTCCAGGTTTTCTGGAAAAAGAAGCCATTTAAGCCATCCGGGTCAGGGGCTTTAGAACTATTCATGCTAAACACTAACATCCGGTTCAGCTTGATTCATACATCACCGTCAATGATGCTCAATGTTGATATGCCTATAAAGCTATCCAAAATAGTCACTAACTTAGTACGAAGTCTCTAACTATCGTGGAGTTTTCGATGCCTTGCAAGGATCAACTGTCGTCTTGTTCTGCACCTGAGGAGGGAAAAGTAATAGGATGAGCTATACAACACAGTGGCTAATATATCTATAGCCATCTGTAATCTGC
>JANIPN010000009.1:7566886-7593711 GCA_027478595.1 Erythroxylum anguifugum
TTCCTTCTAGATCTCCCGTTTTACTCTATATGGTGATTAACACACAAGATCTCATCTTGGTGTTAAGACTTGATGGGAAGCTAGTCCATCAAACTACTGGAACCAGTTTAATCACCAATCTCCTTAAAACATCTAGAGGTTATGATATCATTATAAGCTCTTTATTTGAGTGAATGTTCCCTGATACATGTTTCAATTAAAAAATCCAATATGCGAACGCCGGATTAATACTCTGTAAAAATCCATTCCGATCATATCAAGAATTATAATGAAACACATAAGAGTTCACCACACATCAAAACTGTGGTCCATAATAAGCGAATGCTTAATTTGCAAGTCTTAAGTTAAAATAACGACCCATTTTATTCTTGAAAACATACTTGATTCTATATTCGTTTAATGGTGCCATTATTGATAGTCGACTACTATCATAATATGAAACTCATCATTCCTTTGAAATAAACCACTTCACTTATACGGAGATAAATCGCAACACTGCCGTCTAAACCATAATTATGCGACCAACTTGATTATTCAACTGTGAATCCATTATTTTAGATTCTTATAATATACATGTTTCCTATACATCTCTATGTATTTGTATATGTATATTACTTACAAAAGAATCTCGGTATCTTATGACTAGATGTATAATGCTCATTAAAACCAAACTCTTTTATTTTATTAATAGTAAATATTTTCATTACAAAATTATAACTGAAGAAGATTAAGTTACATGTAAATATGCTTTCCATATAACTATATTTACATAAAATGGTAGATTTCAAAAAAGTTTTGAAATCTACCATTTTAGCTAATTCTTATATGCTTTTGTTTTTGATCCTATAAGAGTACCAATCACATACTCCAAACCTAAATTTAATGATTGTTTACCTCTCAATGAAAGGATAAAATCAAGAGTGAATGCTTAGCAAAACATGTTTCTTTTATATACTACCAGACTCACCCTTATTATCTCAGTTCTTAGTAGTTTGCATATACACTAGACAACACACTTTGCATTGCCAAGGAAGGTTACAAAAGAGATTGACAGAATAATGAAAGCATTCTTATGGACAGGAAGAACAGGTAACTCAAAGAATGCAAATATCAAATGGAGTGGTTACGATCCAAAGAAGCATGGAGGGCTTGGGATGATTTCCATTATAACCATGCAAAAAAGCCCTAAAAAAATCATAAAGGACTCTGGAACAAGTGGATTCCCGAGTATTAGCTAAAAAACATAAACTTCTGGCAAGCTGCTTGCATAAAAGAGATCTCTTAGATCTTTACCCAGATAATGAAGTTGAGAGATACTGTCTATTTATAGAGCAAAAATAAGATTGTCAATGGAGAAAAACATGGTTTTGCTTTGATAATTGGCAAGTTCAAACCCTATTATTTATAATCTTGAGATTTTGCATTCGAGAAATAGAATCCCATTGAACCTTAAAGTCTTATGACTAATATGGAATAGTGAATGGAGTGCAAATTTTAGGTGTTTTGATTCTCTAGTGGAATACTTCCCTCAATTAAATGATGTGGAGAATGAAATGTAATCACTTAGACTCTCAATCCAAATTGTAAATTCTCATACAAATCATGTCATCAGTTTTGTATCAACAGATTATCTGAAGTTCCTTGGTTTAGTCTTCTATGGAGAAATACTTTATATCATAAAACCTCACTAATCACTTAGGTAGCAATTAGAAATAGGCTTAAGACAAAAAATTAATGGCATGGCAATATGGATTCTACATGTGTACTATGTAAAATGGCAGTGGAAGACAGAGATCACCTCTTTTTCTTTTTGCAGATTCTTTAAAGCAATCTAAAGCAAGATTTTACATTTGATTATAGGAGCCAACAACATGTATGACTGGGAACAACATTAAGCTAGGTTGCTAGGCACTGTAAGCAAGGAATGTCTGATGCAATACTTCTTAAGGCAACTTTCACTACTACCATTTATACAATTTGGAAGGAGAGAAATAGTAAAATGTTTACAAATATGGAAAAAGGGAAGTACCAGCTAGCAAACAAGATTGTTAACTGGATTAGATCAACTATTTTTGCTAAAAATGTGCATAACAATCTTTTACCAGACATGAAGCATTAATGGAAACTATAAAGTCCACTTAGAATGTTGATCTATGAATGTATATTGTAATGCTTTACCTCTTATTGATTTTCCAGTCATATTTTGTTTAAATGAAGGCTTAATAGCCCATAACTCATTGTACTATTGTGCTAGCTTTGCCTATAGTTAATGCAATTTATTCGTTTTTCAAAAATAAAAGAAGCATATGATACACTATACTGCAGGCCTAAGAGTTATTTAAAGACTACAATTCTAGGTTAAACATTAATATTTTTGTTTTGTAAATTGATTTCACTACTGGTTTTGACATAGTAGGATGGATATTCATTATCTCTAAAATTCAAGCTTTTGGTTATCCTGACATATTCATCAAATGGATATATGCTTGCATCACCTTTGTTTCTTTGGTAGTGTTGGCTATTGGAGAGCCATCAAAACTCTTGAAAGCCTCAAGAGGTCTAAGGCAAGGAGATCCATTGTCCCCTTACCTTTTGCTATCAATATGGCGGTATTACACAGAATCACTACCATGAATATTAGAGAAAATCCAGAATTCAAATTTCTTTATAGATGTGGAAATCTAATGTTGTGTGCTAAGGATCCTTTTTCATTTAAAGTCTTGATGGATTCTCTAAAAATGTTTAGGAAATTATCAAGACCAAATTTCAACCTAAATAAGAGTTTTGCCTATCTTTTCAAATATAATTAAGTGGGCTCTGTTGATGTTATCTCAAATATAGGCTTAAATATTTTATAACCATCCCTAAGCTATCTTGGTTTTCCAATTTCAATAAAGAAGCTGAAGTAAATAGCATAAAGGCCCACAATATCCTCCATTAAGAAGAGAATATCAACATGGAGCAAAAAATTCCTTTTATATGGAGGTAAACTATAGGTTACTATCTCAATTCTTAACAACTTGCACATTTATTGATTTTCTCACCTTGCACTGCCAAAGAGCATTAACAACAAGATTGATAGAATTATTAGAGACTTAATACGAAATGGACATAATAGCAACTATGGAAAAATGTTTTTCCAAAATTGCAACTGGAACTGACTTTTTCACTCATTTCAAGGTTCACGTATCATCATGGAAAATCTTCCAAGTTACTAGCCAGACCAACTTAACCTGATTCAATACAATTGGAGTTATACAAGTCTAAAATATTCTTAACTAATTCATGTAAAAGGTTACTATTAGTACCTTTTAATAAATTCCAATATAAAAATTCATAAAGGAATCAAAGATTGCACTAGCTCATTCATTCATACTATTTTGAGCAACACTGTAAAGGTTAGGAATAAGACATAGGTTGAAATTTCAAGTGCCTGATCTAAAATGTGCATTATATGGAGACACATTAAAGACACTAAGTCATCTATTCTTCAAATTTACTCCAACTAATTAATTACGGAGAAATTTTCTAGTAACATTCAATCTAAAGGAGAACAATCAAACATGGACAGACACCTCACATGGGCAACCACGAGGTTAAATGCAACTTGACAAGAGACTACAAGCTATTATAAACGGGTTTTGTTATGATGGTTCACTATATATGGAGAATGAGGAATGCCAAACTATTTAAGTAAGCTAAGGATATCTTGAATTACAACTAACTGGAGTACATGAACAAGCTAAGATTAATTTCTCTGAAATGTTGCTATAAATACATCATCAAAACAAGAATGAAAATGAGACTGAACTTATAAAACTACATTGTTCCTAAAAATATTTAGAGTACTTAGTGTGCTCTACATAAACTTGGAGTGGTTTGCATTGTAATGTTTTATAAAGGCTCTATCATTTCAATATGAGATTCACTACTTACTTTGCAAAAAAATCCTAAAACATTAATCATAAAATGATAGAATTAATTCTAAAAGAGATTTAAGAACAACATCATTAGATTAATCAATGTCTAAACATGTTCATCAACCTTGATATCCCTATTGAGCTAGATAGATAAAGTTTAAATCCTCATTGCTTTCAAAAAGAGAAGGAATCTGCCTCCTTTCTAATCTTTAATGTCTTCATACCCCTTTTTGCCTCCTAAATGCTCTTTTATGCTTAAAATTAGGGTTGCATAATAATACATAATTAGCTACATAGGCTGGTAGGTGATTTTGTATGTCAATTTTACCATAAATCGTGAATATATATGTTCATAATAAGCTAAAGGTGACTTACATAGCCATGTAGCTCACTTACACAGTTATGTAAGTTCATATAGCTATATAGGTTGCATAGTTGATTGAAACAATGTCTTCAAGCTCCTATACTCTTTCAGTGACTTACACATCCCACACATGGCCATGTAAGTTAAAGTAACTTTATTTCTTGCATTCTTTGTCTCGTTTTCACCCTAACTAATCTTTTTTGCTTCCATGAAGGCAAATAAAATTTAACATCAATAGAACAACACCAAGGATATGAGTTTAACTTATTTTGATTCTTGTTCTTCTAACTTGTACATAAAAAATATAAAACAAAATAAGTTCCTTAAGCACATCATAACATTTTGCTTTTTGAAAAAAAGTAATTGAATTAATTTCATTATAAAGGCCACACATGATTAAAAGATAATAATGATGATATAGATGTGTTAGACTAAAAGGCTTAAAATGTCATAGCTTTATGTCTACCCATTAGTCATTACTCTATTAAACAGAACATACATTGACCAATGATAAGAGTAAAAATACATGCCCAAGTTGCCATGAAATTTAACTATATAATCCTAGAAGCAATAGAAAAAGAATGTTTGTTCTTTTTAACATGCAAAAAGAGCTTTAAAGAATCACAACAAACAAACTTAAAAACACACATAATAAACAAGATCTTAACCCCCACACTTAATATCAACTTTGTCCCTAATATAACATTAATGGCAAGAAATGGAGCATTCAATAAAAACAACAATTGCGAAAATGTAAAGGAAAGGAACAAATTCCCCTTGAGTTGCCTCCCAAGTAGTACCTTTATTTATTTTTGTTGGCTCAACTCCTTGTTTTCCTCATCACGCGATAAATTTCTTATCTCTAGGGATCACAACTTCTCCACTTGAAATTCTTCAGGATAATGCTTAAGTTGATGACTACTTATATTCAATGTCTTCCCTATTTTTAGACTCTTAATAACTACTACACCATAGGGAGAGACATTAGTAACCACAAAAGGATTGACCTAATAAGAATGTAATTTGTGTGGAAACAGTTTCTATCTAAAGCAATAAAAAAGAACTTTTTTTCCAACAATAAAGCTTTTCCTCGAGACATTGAAAGCTTTGGTCTTGTATTCAAGTAAAACTGCTTCCAGTTTTTCTATATATTTATGCTCAAAATATTCATATGCTAAAGGGTCAATCACTTTAATCACAAAAACAGAATGATCATCTTGGGGGTACTTTTCACGACATAAAAAATATTAAAATAAGTTACCCTCAAGAATATCTATCTTCGTTTGAGTGATGTTAAGGAACAATCTCCCCAGTAATGCATGAGATTATAAGGGGTTTCATCATTCATATCAACTACATAAAAATCTACTAAGAATACCAATTCATTTACTTGCATTAAAACATCCTAAATTACCCGTTGTGGATAAGAATTAGTACAATTAGCCAATTATATAGTAACACTAATTTCTTTCAACGGACCAAAATTTTAAGAATCATACATGGAATGATGCATAACATTAATTGATTCTCCTAAATCTAACATGACTTGCTTAATCTTAGTGTTACTAATTTTATAATGAATGGTAAACATGCCTTGGTATAGTTTGATTTCTCCTGAGATCATATTAAAGCCTAATAATTGGTACCCGCAGAGGCAGGAATTATGCATTGTAAATGACTCGGTGACATGGGCCATATTCAGCAAAGGTATATGCTGAATATATAAAAGTGGAAAAGAGGCCAGCTGTTTATAGAAACAAAGATGACACCAGTTAACATGACAGGACTCGAATTCAAAGATTAGCACAATCATTATTGTCAAGGAAAGGGATCAACATGATTATATTGACAAATGGGTACCAAACACATTCTTTAAAATCCTACAGAAAATTGCCTTACCCTCCTCTTTTTTTTTTTTCCTTCTCTTTTCAGTAAGTTATTTTTTTCTTTTACTAAATAACTCAAATAAATCCAAAAGCGACTGAAGAAACTTGCAAGTTGGTTAACCCGTAAACAATAGAACCCATGTATATATAGTACAGTTTCCGGAAAACATATCAGCATTCGTAGTGTTCAAACTGATACTCAAGTAATTGTACAGACAACAACCACATAAAGTAAAAGATGCCTTTCAGATCTAATAGACTTCGTATGCCTTTCTTATCTCCAGAGTCCATTCGCAATTTCTTTCTTTCTGTAGTTTTATTAAACACCAAAGTGTTGTATATGTCAACTTGACTATAACTCACAGACACGTGTTTTCTTTATAAATGTTTAGTGAAATCTTCAGTTCTTATTTTCTGAGTGCATCCTTGTGAGTCATATGTAATAATTCCTAAATAATATATTTTGAATAAAGTATTTGACGGGTAATCAGCCACTTTTTCTTAATATCAGTACAGGACAGATGAAGGTACGTAGCCATTCATCAGAGCCTGCTTGTCTCGATGATTTGAGGCGGTGCCCGGTTATGTCCCTTTGTCCAATATGTTCATCAGATGTCCAGTCCTGCTCTAGACAGAGGGAAGTGTGTCAGGAATCTCACATCGAACAAGTATAAAAGCATTTAACAATTTATAATAGTGAGCAAATCTTCCCTTCTTGAGCTAGCTTTTGGGGGTGAGTTAGGTATTTCTAACATGGTATCAGAGCCAGTTTGTCTCGATGGTTTGGGGCGATGCCCGGTTATATCCCTTTGCCCAATATGTCCATCAGATGTCCAGTCTTGCTCTGGACTGAGGAGGTTGTGTCAGGAATCCCACATTGCACAAGTATGAAAGCATTTAACAATTTATAATAGTAAGCAAACCTCCCCCTCTTGAGCTAGCTTTTGGGGGTGAGTTAGGTAATTCTAACGCCACTAGTCCTGAATCTGGAAAACAACCAATCCTTAACCACGCGATAAGAGATACATCCAGTTATTATTATCATACAAATCTTCAAGTTTAAGAATCAGTTTGCAAATTAACAATGGAGAATGAGTAATGTATGAAAGTAAAAGAATGAACGAGAATGAGAAAATATGTCTGTCTCTTTAGTTACAGAAATGGAATTATTGTCAAAGTTTGATGTCACACGTTAGGAGATCCTACTCGACAAGAATAGACAGCGATTGCGATTTAGGTGGACATTCTTACTGGACCCCCACTTGTTTTCAAAGTCTGATTTAATTAAGAGCGACTTGAAAAATGTCATTGTTTCTTTAAAATTCTAGATTCAATACAATAAGAGTGAAAAATTGTCTCCAACTAGACCTATATTTCATACAAAAGTACAGAAATAGTTCATTTTGGCGTATACATTATCAACCCTTCTAGTTTTGTCTTCGACAATGTTCGAATCCTTGAAGTTATCTTTCAAATACCTCCATAATCACCTTAATAGGATAACTATGGAGAAAGATACTCCCAAACTCGTGACTTCTCCTCAAACTCAATGATTCATTTGTTTATTCACAAATCAAGATGATATGAAGTAGCTTGCTTATAAGCACCTTAACTCACTACTGGGTGCTAGTAGACCTCACCGCCTTTGGAAATATCTTAAACTTCACTTAGCCCTCCCTAGATCAATCGCAACTACAGAGACGTATTTACTTTTTTCTTCATTGAAGATAATAAAAAAAATTGAATCTCATCTCTTTAGTCTCAACAAAGACAAGGCACCTAATCCTAATATACAAAGCAATCTTTTTTAGAAAAAGCATATCATTTGATGATTGATCATTAAAATGCAATTTTTTTTTTTCATAGTGCTAACATCTTCCATACCATAAAATTCACAAAATGTCACACTAATCCCTAAGATTCCTAATCTTCATCCTTGAAGACCCATTTTACACATTAATGTTATACACAAAACCATCTCAAAAATATTTTTGAAAGAAGCTCACACTCCTTGACAATATTAGTCCCTCTTTAAATGATTTTATACAAGAAAGACACAAATATACTATTGATCAAAGAAATCTTGTGTAACTCTCACAAAACTATAGGTAGTAAGAGATGTTAGCTAAAGGTGGATTTCCAAAAGGCTTTTAACTTGCTAGACTTAAGTCTCATAATTGATTTAATAAAAGCTTTTAGGTACCTATACCATTTCATTAAATGAATTAAAGCTTGTATTAGCTCTACCTCATTTGTTATTCTAATCAATAGAGATACCATTGAATTATTCAAAGATGCTAAAAGGGTAAGAAAAAGAGACCTCATAATCTTTACCTTTTTTTAGGTAATCTATAAATGCTTAACCTTATGATAAAAATAAAATAGCCAACTTTAGATTAATCAATCATTGGAAATTCTCTAAGCTTAATCTTTTTAACCTAATCATTGCTTGATCTTCTGTTAATTTCACATAATGTCGCTCTTTCATTAATCTTCTTCTCTCATGTTTATCAAATTTTGAATCCATATTTAATTTACAAGTCAACATTAAAAATTCTTTAATCCTCATCTTCATAGGGCTCATTAACGAACTTCACCAGCTTACCAAATTTCACTTTAGATCACTCTCTTTTAAATATTTAGGGCTTCCTCTTTTACAAAAGGACAACCATATTGATTGTTTGCCATTTATACAACTAGTATATGATAAAATAAACTCTTAGACTATCTTCATATTACATTTAGTTTTTATTTTATCAAGTCAATTCTTAACTCACTTATTATCTTTTAGGCTAGTCATATTTTGATTCCAACTAGTAGCACAAAATGGATAAAAATTTTCATTTAGACTTGGAAGAAACTCCTAAAACATAAAGCTTCAATAGGGAACAAATGTAAGCACATAGTAGGAATGAAAGGTCAACATTTTTCGTCGAATGCTTTATATAGATCAATATTTAGAGTAGAATTCTTAAGAGAATACTTTGTTGAATAACCCTTGAAAAGTTCTTAGGTTATGAGAACATTATCTCCTATTTGCCTATCCTTAAAGAAAGCTCACTGACAGTGATCAATGATGTTTAGAAGAACCTCCTTCAACCTATTTGCAATCAATTTAGAAATTATGTTATAAATGGTATTACATAAGGATATAGGACTGTAGTATTTAAAAGAGCATGGGGATTAAGTTTTTGGGATCAAACGTATGAAAGTTCTACTAATTTATTTTAACATTTTCCTAAGAAAAAAGAATTTTGTCATTACTTCAGGGACCACATTACCAATCATTGTCCGGGTATATTTGAAGATGAATCCATTCATTCTATTAGGTTTAGTTACCTTGTTGGGATTAAGGAATTCAACCACTTCCTCTATTCTTTATGAGTAACTAGTTTAGCTAGTAAGTTTATATCAAAGAAGAGTTTTTCACCAATTATTAATCGCATCATAGAAATAAAGGATGATATATCTATGTTTGTTCCCAAAGTTTGAGTAAAAGAGCTATAGGCTTGTTCTAGTAAACCCTGATGAGTATTGATCTATAACCCGAGTTGTTCTTGATTTAGATAATTTTGATGGTGAGTTTTTTTTGCAATGAATAATGTTTGGAAAAAGGAGGTGTTTTTATCCCCTTTCTTGATTTATATAGCTCAGGATCTCTATTACTATATAGAGTTATTGTAATTCACTCTCAGCATGCAGTTCAAAAGTGCTACCTTTTCCCCCTTAATGAGGATCTTATCATTAGGTGATAGATAAAGTTTTGCTTACAAATTATAGAGCTATTCCCTTGCATCCAATACTTCTTATTGAGAGTCCCCAATTTTCCTTTAATTTAGAGATTTCAATTCCTCCTTCATCTTACCAATTTTCCTCATGCATATAAAAGCTTATACCCCCTGACATCATAATTAGTACCCTGTAAGATGTCATCATTGAAGCCTTCTATCTAGGCTAGAATTTGATCAAGCTGAATGGTAATTTGATTATTTGAGTATATAGAAGGCTTTGAATTTTAATTAGCATAAGGGTAGAAACCATGGGATTGTGGTATAATGTAGTTCTATTAACGAAGCTTGAAAACCATTATTCATTACCCAAAGCCCTATCTATCTTCTTTCTCAAATACCGATTACCCTTTTATTTATTGGACCATATGTAAAAGGTTCTCATCATCTCATCATCTTGGTATCAGTCACCTAGATTGAGCTAGTACATCCTTTCAAGTCATTCAAGATATTCTTTAGGTAAGAATTACCCTCATCTTCATTAGGGTGTAACATGCTCTTAAAATCACCAAGTAAGATCTAGGGTTTGGAAATTGTAGCTCCAATATCTTTTATATATTTCCACTAACTTGTTCTTTTAAAAGAATGATTATAGGCATATATAAATATAATATGGAAGGCCACCATTTCTTGTATCAGATAAACTTTAAAATAAATAAATTGTTCATCTAATATTGGCTTTGGGACTTTAATTCTATCTTGGTTGAATGCTACTACTATTCTCCCATAGTAATGGTATTGATGGTTGCCTATTATTTTCCAATTCCTCTTAAATAAGTTATGGTTCTTGCATCTATCTTCTTTAAACTTAGTTTCCAAATTACCAACTATGAAAGGCTTGTAACTCTGGAAAAAAATCTTAACAACTAGTTATTTTTTAGGTCAATTTAGCCCTCTAATGTTCCATGCTAAAATCAACATTATTCAACGATGGTTTAGAGTTTCTTCTCTTTTAAATTGATCTCCCTTTTGACTATCTCCTTAAATTTGTTTATGTAGGGAGATAGTTTTGGGTTTTAGTTTGTATTAATGCTACATTACTTACCATACCTTCATTATTTGTTGATATACAATCAACTTAAGTTAACTTCTTTAAAGCATTAGCTAATTTCGCACCATTTTTAGATTGATTATGTCTTTACCCACATCCTAAGTTTCGGATGGGACAATTACAAAAGCATCAATATGCTTATCTAGATTATAAGGAAAGTCTATGTTGTTTCTCTTCTTGTTTGATTCAGAGCTTAAATTCACAATTTAATGGTATTCACCTGTGATGAACCTTTTTTCCTTATAGTTGTCATAATTTAGAATCTTTTGAATGGTCTAGTCTCTAAGTATAGGAAATAGATACTAAGTCATCAAATAAGGAACATTTTCATCTAACCGCATAAGGGGAATGAATTCAGGAAGAGGGTTTTGAATATCCATTAATATACACACCTGCACTTTACTTACTCTCTTTAGGATAGCTATTGCTTCATCTAGATAAAAGGACTTCCTAAGGAAGCTAGCAAAGTGACTAATCTCACTTGTGGTCTAATATTCCAAGGGGATATTATGGATATTCACCCACAAAGTGACCTATTTATGTATGATTTCCTAAAATTGTAAGCTTGGCTTCTAAAATTGGAGAAGGAAGTGATTAGTTGTTAAAATGTTAGGGGCCTGCTTTAAGAATGCTTTGTGTATTCTCAACATAGTAAAAAATCTCGTCCTAATTAAGCAAGACCTTTTATAGGCCTTGTTTTCTTATTACTAGTTAGCCTAAGAATTAAGCACAAGAAAGGGTGGCCTTATATATAGGGAAAATTAAAAAGGGCATATTCATATTTGGAAGCTCCCCCTTAAAGATATCTATAGATAGACAAACATTAAGGTAGGAGGGCAATAGTTAAGGTTTTTTAGGATGTCATCTCCCAAGACCTATACTAAGATTTTCATTCTATTGACCTAGTTTTAGTCAGTTTTAAAAAGAGCGGATAAAAATTTGATAGGGGCATGATAGATGACAAAAGAGGTGATAGGTTTAGTAAGAGCAATTGGAGCAATAGAAGTAGGGCTAAGGGGAGGAGAATGGCTAGATTTATTAGGCTCAAAGTTCAATATTGAACTAGAAGAGTAAATAAATGAAAAGGACAATAAGGGTACGAAATGGTAGGAAATAAAAAAAAGGAGGGCATGAAATGAAAGATTGAGAGATGCAATGTGAAATATGTGAAAGGAAGGATGTTAAAATCAATTAAAATTTAGGTGAGAAAAGAACAAAAACTAAAGGCAAAGAGCATAAAAGATCTTTTACATCTAAAGTGAAGGGAATAAATTAAGGTAAAGTGGTACTGGAGAAAATAGAAAAAACCACGATAAATTATTGTATAACCATACAAATGTTGGGACTAGTGTTGATGATGAGCAAGAAGTAAGGAGAAATAAGGTGAAATAAAGGTAATGATGCAATGAAAGGAAGATAACAATACTAGAAAGAAGAAATTAGGCCATAAACAAGTGGGGGAAGGAAGAGAAAACTAGTGAGGAGTTAGGAGGAGCAAGAAAAGGGAAAAAAGTTTAGAAAGAAGATAAAGGTTTTAAGAAGAAAATACTTTCATCAAAGTTCCGCCAAGACATTCATTAAAGAGTGAATAATTGTTTTTGATAAAAATATTAAAATTAAAAATTAAAATTAAAAATATGATTATAAAAAATTGTGCAATTTCAATTATTATGTACAGAATGGGTATAAAGATTTATAATGATAACACTTTTTTCATTTAGTAGTGTCCTCTATCTTTATAGGATTGAATTATTTATGTATGTAATAATAATAATATCTCTTAATAAAGATGATAATATCATGATTATTAGAACTTTTAATTATTTTGTAAATGAAGATTAAGACAATATTATGTTGGCTTTTTGTTTATGGTTTGGCTTCTTACAGTTTCTCTCTTTCTTAACTCCCTTTGCTTGCTCATGAGATAAGCATATAAATTTGCTATAGCCTGGCTTTTACTTGTATCTTCCTGACTTTCCCTCTTTTATCTTCCTAACTTTCCCTCTTTTTTCTTTGCCCTTACTTAGTCTCCTTAAGTTTTTATACTCTATTAGTTGTTCTTAGGGTCGGTTTATTCATTTCTAAGCCAAAATTTGAAACTCGCCCTTTTCATCTTTAGATTCTTTTTTCCTTTTTTATTTTATTATATTTGCTAACTAATTTTCAAAAAGCTTCCTCTTAGGACAACTTTCTTTCCTTTTCCAGCTTATGTCAACTCATCACCTAGAATTAACCCCTCTCTCTTCCCTTATTTTAGAGGATTTTCCCCCCTTTTTTCCTAAGCTTATATGCTATAATTATATCCTTCCTTTAGACTTCATCTTTCTTATCTTCCCATCCAACACTAATCCTCCTTAAAGAATTAAAAATGAGGAGTAAACATGTTTTGAGAATAAGAAATAAGTTGTGAATGAATCTTGTGAGCAAGCTAGCATTTGTTAGAGATTGCTATTCATATCAGCAATACTTCCCCTCTTATGCCATAGTCTTAAACTCCTAACATATCAACTACATATGTTCCCAATCCTATCTTAGATGTTTATGAAACATTAGTTTTTTAGATAAAGACCATAAAAGTCCTAGAAGTTTGGCACCACCTAAGTAGAAAGGTAAAATGAATGAACTAAAAGACTTCATGTTAGACGATAAAAAGAGATCGAGAAGGAAAAACAAAGAAAAGTTCACTATGGCCTAAGCCCACGCCTAATTTTCATCGACTTTTGAAATTTGAGGGGCATCATTTGACCAAAAAAATTAGGCATACAGAGGCTTCCATAAAAAAGATCAAGTTTGTACTAATAAGTCTTTTGGAGATAAAACTAAATTCTAATAAATGAAATAAGCTCTATTTTTTGGAGAACTATTGGAGGACAGTCTTAGCATATGATCCAACAATAATTGATATCACTTAGTTATGCACATCGAATACAATAGAAAATGAATCCTAACTTTGCAGAACTAAATTTGTAGTAGTGATATGAAAGGATCATATCTATATATAGTGCGTGTCTAGCTTTTGTAATTAATAAGTCAATGTTTTGGATTAGGGGGACTTGGTTGATTTCAATTAATAATATAAAGTAAAACTAAACTATTAAAGACAAAACAAATCAAACAGCACAAAATTGATAAAATTAAAAATTGGGTTTCAAATCCAATTTGTAGTTCAATCTCAACTTGCACACGAATGTGCATAATCAATTATCATATTGTTCTTATACCTCTCTTTGAAACTGTTAAACATAGATGAACAACAAGCTCTGTTAATCCCAGTTTTCCCTTTGGTTGTACCTAATTAAAATAAGCTTTTTAATTAAGTCAAGCTATCAGACAACCTAGAATAACCTCTCTATATTTAGTGTTAATCAAAGCAATAACCATATAAGCTCGAGTCATTTAACCTATGTTATGTTATCACTAATGATGCTCGAACATTAGTTTACAATAAGAGAATCAGACGTACAATGATTATGTATTTCAATCTAGATCCCACAAAAGAGCTTATACATGAATAATCTATTTAAAATATCTAAATCATTTATACGAAAATCCTAAAAAAATATTATAGAATAAAATAATCAATTCAAAAAGAGAGTCAAGAGAAATATCACTAGATTAACCAATCACTAAACATGCTCATTAGCTTAGATATCCCCACTGAACTATAAAGATGAAGTTTATCTCCTTATAGCTCTCCAAAGGGGAAGGAATCTGCGTCCTTTTAGAGTATCTAATTTTTTCATTCTTCATTTAGATTGTAATTGTCTTTTTATATTTAAAATTAAGATTATGTATAAATACATGGTTAACTACATAGGTGTGTAAGTGATCGTGTAAGTCAATTTTGCTAGAAGTTGTGAACATACACATTCACAATCAGCTACAGAGCCATTTACAAAACCATGTACCTCACTTACATGGCTGTGTAGGTCAACATATGGCTGTATAGGTTGTAAGGGAGATTGAAATGCTGTCTTCAAGCTCTTACATGCTTCCGGGGACTTGCACAGTTCCATACATAATTGTGTAAGTTAAAGTAACTTCATTTTTTTCATTCTTTATCCTATTTTCGCCCTAACTCATCTCCTTTTCTTTTAAGAATGAAAATAAGATTAAACATCCATAGAACAACACTAAGGATATGTTTTTAGTTCATTTTGGTTCCTATTCTTCCTACTTGTACCTAAAACAAAATATGAACCAAAGTAAGTGTTTTAAGCTCATCATAGCATTATTCAATAAGCATTGAGGAGTAAATATATAGTTAATTAAGCACTTATCAAACTCCCATGCACTTAGTTTTTGATCTTCCTTAGGAAAAACTGAAAATCAAAATAAAAATCCAAAACACTTCCTCTTTAACCTTATTTCCTAATAATAGATAGTCCTAAGAAAGAGGAATAACTTTCAAATTATGGCCAAGATTGAACATTCAGTGTTGTTACTTATGCTCAATCAACAAACCATTCCCTTCAAAAACTAATCAATCTAGGCATAGAATTTGACAAGTTGTGTTTAAAAATAAAATAAATCATCAGATAAACTCAAACACCTTTCATGATCAAGTTATTCCATAACTTTGAGTATCATTTTAGTTCTTAACCACTAAAGATTCACGTTTATAATCATTAATCAAATGAATTTTCAAGGTCGTAATGGGGCCAAAGGTTAAGAAGAGAAGTATTTATGTCATGTACACTAAAATTTATCAAGACTAGTGAACTAGGAAAAACCCTTAATGGAATATTGAGTACCAAAATTAACATCCACTCAAAACTGGGTTTCATCAGCTATGATGAATGCAAAACTTTGTTTCACAAATTAGATTCAAACCTTCATGCAACAAATGATATGAATCAAAAGGAATTAGAAGGAATCACTCATAAAAACAATGATGAACACTACACTATGACTATAAGGAGTGACACTTCAGAACAACTTCTCCTTTATTTGCATCATAATTAATTCACACATTTCATACAACTTTAAGATGAAAGACTATCATGAATTACTTTCTAGAACAAATGATTTTCCTCCTTGATAACTTATTTTAGTTTATTCTCTTTTTTTATTTTTACCTTTTTTAATATATAACCAACCAGAACATATATAAACCATGACACTTATTCTTTTGTGCATCCACAAACATCAACAATCATAAATGCTCCACTAGCTTTAAGGCTTAGTAAGATATTTTATTAAGTTAAACGTTTGTAATGTGGTTAACACAAAAATAAAAAGGCTAATAAATCTCAAGGGGCTTAATAATATGATAAATCATGTTATTAGGTAGGCTATTTGGTTAATGTAGCTTGCAAAACAAAGAATGACTATATCATTTCCATATTAATGCATATCATAAAAATGTAATCTTGAATTTAAAATTAGAGAAAAGTCAAGATGTACATGTCATGAAGGTCACACATGAAAAAAAGACAATAAGACTGATATGGATATATCAATTTAAAGACCCAAAATGTCATTGGCATATGTCTATCCACTAGTCACTAATCTTATAAAGAAAATGTACAATGAATAAAAACACATGCCTAAGTTTCCATGAAACTTTCTAATTAATTATACTCTCTGACTATAACTATATGGTCCTAGAAGCAATGGAAAAAGAGAGAATTTTTGTTTGTTTTTAAACATGTAAAAACACTTAAAAACACATAAGAAACAAAATTAAAAGTAAACATAATAAATAAGATCCCCACCCACATTGTCCCCAATGTAACATTAATTGTAAGAAATGAAGCATTCAACAAAGACAACAATTGCAAAAATGTAAAGGAAAAGGAACAAACTGCAATTGGATTACCTCTTAAATAGTGCCTTTGATTATTATCATTGGCTCGACTACATGTTTTCCTCATCATATGATAAAAATTTTATCTATATCGATCATAACTTCTGCATTCTCCACTTGAAATTATTCAAGATAAGGCTTGATTCGATGACCACATACATTCATTCTCTTCCCTATTTTTAGGTTCCTAATATATACTGCACTATAGGGACAGATATTAGTAATCAAAAAATGATCATTCAAATAAGGACATAATTTATGTGGAAACATTTTATATCTAGAGTAATAAAGAAGCACTTTTTGGCTAGAAACAAAACTTCTCATCAAAATACAGATAGTTTTAGTATTCTCTTTAGTTGAAACTACTTCCAATTTATTTATACATTTATGTTCAAAATCTTCTTATGCTGAATTGTCAATCATATTAATCACAAAAATAGAATGGTCATCTTGGGGGTGTGTCATGACATCAAAAATGTTGAATAAGTAAATTCCCCATTAAATTCCATTGCGAAGGTACCCTCACAAACATTTATCCTAGTTTAGATCGTGTTACACAATAGTCTCCATAATAAGATAGTTATAGGATTATAGGAAGATTCATCATTCATATTTACTACATAAAATCTATAAGAAATACTAATTCATTTTCCTATACCAAAACATCCTCCTTGTTTGATTTTGCTAACTTTCTAAGGAAAGGTAGAAGGTTAATCTTAATAAGAATTAGGGATTCGATATTTAACTTTGAGCTGGATGATATATCCCTTTCTCCTTTAAGGTCCATCTCAATTTCTTCTTTACTAGCTAACCTTTGTGTAGTCCTCTTAGGATCCTCAAGTTTCCTACCACCCCTCAAGGTGATTGCACTAACATTTTTTATATTTATCTCAAGTTATGAAGGAATTTTTTCTCCTCTTGGGGTTTCTAAACAGTTGATAGACACTGTCATCTAGCTCATCTGGTTCTCCAAATTCTAGATGTTAGTTCTAGCCTCTTGGAATTAACATTTTGTCTTCTACGAAACCACTTTACATCTTGCTAGAATTGAAAAGTGTTAGTGGCAAGAGACAACCATATCCTCCATTGATGTACTTGAAGTAAAAGGGGAGGCTTATTATCTACGTTGAAATTGTTGCTCACCCTATGGCTTATGTAGGAAGTAGTTTGCTACCTATTCCCTCTATGACGCAGGTTCAGGTGATATCTCAAACCTGGGTTGTAGGTTTAGGAATATGGGTTGTATTGATAGGAAAAATTTCCTCCTATAACATTAACATACTGCATATTTATATTTTGCAAAGTTAAACACCCATCTATTGGATGGTTCGCATTTGTACATATCCTATAGGCTTGCACCTATGCCTTCCCTATAGCAACTTGTTTAAAAAAGGATGTTAGTTCATCAAAATAATGTTCTATGGATGAATTTTTTTACCTCATTTACTCGATTAAAACATCGCTGTGAATACCAAATTATTGATTGTTTTTTGCTATATGCTCGATCAAAGTTTTGGCCTCCACAAGAGTCTTTTCACACAATGCTCCACCATTTACTGCATCTACCAAGCTCCTATCAATAGGCAATAATCCTTCGTAGAAGTATTGGATAAGGATTTTCTAGGGATATTATGATTAGGGAAACTAGAACATAACTTCATAAAGTGTTCCCAATACTCGTAAAGGAATTATCCATGATGTTGCTTTATCCTATAAATCTATTTCCTTATCCTAATCGACTTTGATATTAGAAAGTACTTCTCTAAAAACAACCTCTTAACTTTGACCCATACGCTCACAATCTATATTAGAAAACCAAAAGGTTAGTCTTTTGATGCATCCTTTAGTGAACATAGGATTAAACAAACAAACTTCAGTAAACATAAGATTAAAAATATAGTCTATTAAGCATTTATCAAAATTCCCTATACTTGAACATTTTCTTGTTCTCAAGCAAATCATAATCCAAATATTATAAATTAAAAACATTCATCCCTTCTTAGTTTCAACTTGTCCATCCACACATTAAATTATCATATCTTATTAATCAAATCAGTATACAATTAAATTTTTGTGATCCTAGAACAAAATTCTATAAACCAATATTAACAACAAATCAAAAGGTTAGTCTTTTGTTGTATCCTCCCCTCCCCTAAAAGATGTATAGTTTGCAACTTAGATGAAGAGGACAGGGATCATCTATTTTTCAACTGTGAGTTTTCTAGTAGAGTGTGAAGGCAAGTCACATCTCTATGTACACTCAATAACTATTATAACAATTTGAATGACATTATCCAAGAGACACTACGGAACCATGCACCCAAACACAACACGGATGTTTACATGGTAGCTTTTACAACATGTATTCAGGAGATCTAGTAGGAGAGGAATAAGAGAAGATTTGTGAAAAAGGAAAGAGGTATAATTTCCCTCACGGAAATCATCTATAATAATATTAGAAAACAATTGGTCATAAACCAGTTGGAGAAGAAATGTAGTGAGAGACTAGCTATTTCTTAGAGAGAATCCAGAGTACATAAAGTAGTAAATTCCACAACCTAATCTGGCCAGATACCACACGCACAACTTTTTGAAGGATTCTAAAGTTGGGTTCTTACCTTACAGAGCCCCTCCTCCATGAGAAATTTACGTTGGATCCTTAGCGGGTGCTAATGACATGCTGTCGGGAGAAGAGAGATAGTAGTCATAGCTCAAACACACAGGAAGACCCTTCAAGTATTCCTAAGAAGAAAAATGAGTGATGACAGAAAGAGAAGATGAAGTTATGAGGATAAAGCCAAAAAGATCTTACCTCCATAACTATTTGGAGACTCTGACAAAGGAGACTTTAGGGCCTAAATTTGGAAGCTTTTGATGAAACTTTGAAAGGGAGTTTTTTGTTAACTCATTTTGGATGTTCCGAGAATACATTAAATGGTGGTTTTATTCAAGATGACATTTCTTTAATTTACGATGTTGTTTGGTCTATGTTTTGATATCCTGTTAGTAGGATAATGGTTATACTAAACTCCTTTCTTATTTAATTCATTTTTTTTTAAAAAAAGTAAGTCTCTACTACTTCATTCTTTTAGTAATTAAGTCCCTGATGTTTGAAATATTGTAAACAATCACGAGTGATGTGAATTTTGAACAATTCAGTGTAGTTAAGTAAAAGAAAATGGAGAAAAACTCCTTTATGTATTAAGGTTAGAAATTGTTGATAAGTATTGATCCTAAACTTAAATTCCAAAGGACTAAAAGGAACAAATTCAAAAGTTTTATATTTGAATCACACACAGTTTTAACTTCTTGTCTATATTATTTGTACATGTAAATGATAAAATGTTTAGAGCATTGTTCTCATCCAAATAGCCTTATCTAGAATAAGCCAGTCTTCCACCACTATAATGTTTATACATAGAAATGGACAACAATATTTTCAGTAGGAGCAACAGCCATCACAAATTCAAACATGGGAATGGCAATACCTGTTCCAAAGAAATGAAAATGGAATAGACAATTAACATATCGAATCATACTCCAAAGAAATGAAAATGAATAGAAAATTAACATATCGAATCATACTTGAGAAATTATTTGGGGAAATGAATTTGAATTGGTTATTGATATGAGTTTACATAGTAACAATCCAATATAAGATAGTAATACGAACTCTATTAGCTTCACTTTATGTTAATCATAGTCCACAAGAGAATGGTGCTAGAATTAATAGACCAATGGTGGATAGGAAATATACAAAGTGAAGAAACAAGTCATTAAACATACAACCTTTAGAAAGAATTTGATAGCTAAAAGTGTTGGATAACATATGAACAAAAGGTGAGAAAAAGAATTTATTAAATGAAAAAGTTCATGTTAAAAAAACAAACTCCAAAATTGTGACCATAAAACTTTAAGATACTTATGGAGGAGAAGCATCAATTTTGTGGAAAGAGAGATAATCTAAAGAGAAAACATTCAAACAAAAATGAATAAGAATGTAGAGATGAGAGAAAACACAATACTAGATGTACCACCTCCAATCGTATCACCAATGGAAATCTTAAAATAGCCCATGCCATAAAGTTTTCCACATACGCCAACTTCGAGGGAGAAGTCTCTCCTTCCGTAGGATAACCAATATAAGTCAACAAACAAGCTTAGAGAAATATGAAGGTAGATACTCCATAGAAAATTCCAGTCTAGAACTAAGAGGTGAAGAAAAAGAAAAAAAGAAATGTAACAAGTTTAAGGCTTTTAAATAATTGGGCATTAGGAGAGTTAATCCTGCCCCATATATAGATGACACAAAGGTGTAATATCTCTCAATAAGAATTATGTAAAAGGATAAATATCACATACCCATGAACAGGAATTGACAGTTCTTTAGCAGCACTAGTGACAACCTGATAATGAATAAAACTCTCTTCAATGCTACGATTGATGTTTGACTTTGAGAATGACTCAGAAGCTGAGGCCAAAAAATATTATTTTCTTGGCATCTGTTAGATATGCCCACCTTCACATTAGGTGTAAGAACATGTAATGTAAGACATAAATGAGTAATTCCCATAGTCTCCTCTTGATAATAAAACACATAAGTTTTGGTTATTTTTAAAATTTTCTATAAGAAGCTTACATAAGTAGTCTGTTAACTACAAAGTAAACACCACTCTCAGATTATACCAAGGAAACTACACAAGTTTAGACCAAAGCATTCTATGATGAGGTTGGATAACAACCTTCTTACATGAAGAATTAAAGAACAGAAGACATAAACAAAACATAAATAGCTACATCATCTACACCTTAAAGCAGAACATTAAACATTATCGGAAAAGAAGACAATGAAATATTAAGGATGAAATAAAAACCTAACCTTCAAATGGTTGACTGTCGAAAAGGACATAATCACACTTCTAGCGGTGCGATGCAAGAAGGGCTAAGATTGAGGCAAAATGATGTTCCCACGATGGAGAATTGTTAAGGACAATAGGGTGATTGTGAGTGAGAGCAAACTTAGAATAGGTTACAGATTTATAATGATGAGGTGAGAGAAAACTTAGGGATTTTAGACAAATTGAGTGAGAACAAAGGAGGAGGAGAAGTGTTCTTTCAGTTTTCTTAAAACAATGTAATTTTACCACCATCAAGAAACGACATCATTTTGCTAATAAAACTAGCTTCCCCTAATGACGATGACATGTCCTATTAGTGGTCATTTGACACGTAGCAGTGCCACGTTAGCCAAGATAACATTAAGACTAACATTGGGCTATAATTTTAAAATATTGAAAGTTTGGACATTTTATTGCTACTTTTTAAAGTTAGGGCTATAATTGAAAAATTGAGGAAAGTTTAGACTTTTTTGTTATTAACCCTAATAATAATAATAATAATAATAATAATAATAATAATAATAATAATAATGTAATAGAAATAAAAGGTAATAACAATTCAAAATAAGAGTTTATCATGGTTAAGCCCTTGCTAAGTATTAAGATAAAGCAAAATAATAAACAAAAATAAAAATACACTATAAAATAAAAGACACAAAAACCCTTAATAAGAATCTTAGACTACCTCTATGCCAATTAATCCTTTGGTGTTGCTTAAGTATCCTCAGGCAGTGCCTCTAAAGTGGCTTGAGCATCCGGTTGTTGAGTAATCAATATGACGTCGTAGCTCTAGTTGGTGGAGGTAGTTTTGAAACTCCAAGGTGTCCTACTCTCATAACCAGCACCTCCTCCATCCATCTCTCATGTGCCTCAACTGCTCCACATGCTTTTTCAGCACTCGTTGTCCATTACAAATAGTATGCTAAACTATTAGATTTTCCCCATATATTTCTCCATTCAAGCTATGCAGTTGATCAAAATGTCTATGTGGCTTCGAAGTCTTATGTGAGCCCACACTATTTGATGAATCATTTTATTGCTCGGCCCCTCCTGCATGAGTTGAATTAACCTCGAATTTTAGTGGGAAGTCTAATCTTGGTTATTACTATAGCGTATTGTGGCAATCCTCATCTATTTCAATAGTTGCCTCCTCGTCTTAAGCTCTAACCAATCTGTATATATCACCCACTAGTCCTCGTCTCTTTGTCACTATATGTATGTTCTTTATTTTGTCCAAGCTTAAGGAGACCAAGGTGTTAAGTAGCCTCATAAGTGGTAATCTACTGAATAATCTTGTCCTCCTATCCAACCAAGTCACATATAACCCAATAATAATTGTCACTATCTACTTGTTCACACACTGATGCTAAAAAATTTAGGCTAATTCACAACTCAGATTGATCAGCATTTGATCACTCATACTCCATAAACATAAGACATCTATGTTCCCCACTATTACAAATTTTTCACCCCAAGTGCTTAATATATAATTATAACATGAATGTACCTGAGCATTAGGTGTCTTAATGTGGACACTTTGGACTTACTAAGGTCGTAGTCTTATTTACTACTTATGGTAATTTAGAAATGACAAGCCTTCATGTCTTAATTCACCATGAAATCTTGCTTGTATAGCCCTATCATCATATAAAATTACATTTAACTATTTCGCTTCATCTCACCTAATATCTATAATTTAATAATGTTTAACCAATTTTAGCTTCAATGGCCCTTCTCCAAGAAGAAGGTAGAACATAATTCGAGCACGAGTTCTCTATATATAGGCACTACTATCTCAAAGAACCACACCCCAACACTTATGAAATCGCAAACATATTGCGCCAACCCCATTCATTATAGTGTTTTATATTTTATGCACATGTTGGTCTAATAGATGCTAATTTGACTATAATTATAAACCCATATTAGATGTATTTTGGTTTTATATTTTGTACATAATTCACTCCAAGTGCATTCATAGGTGATAATAGTCTTCATAGACCAAAAGGAGATAAATTCAAGTGAAATCATGGCATAAAATGAAGATTTGAAACAATTATGAGATACACAACCATGTATATGGCCATGTAAGTCTCTCAAAACTTGAAAATTCATGATTTTAAGTACTTTTGGAGATACACAGTATCTTAAATGGCCATGTAAGTGATCGTGCATGTCCTAAAAACCCTCAATTTTGCTATAAAAGGACGTGAATGGAGGCAAACAAGAGAGAGTCACGTTTTGCAACGATTCCAAATGTGAGGAACTCAAAGAGGCGATGAAAAGATTTAAAAACAAGGAAAACACAAAGTTAACATAACAAGGAAAACACAAAGCTAACATCAAAAGTTAACATCCAATGTTATTTATATTTTCATATTTAGAATTTATTTTTATTTTGCTATTTTTTTCTTTCTTATCCACTTTTCTTTTTATTATGCAAGGATGTAAGTCTAACATTGGATGGATAGTCTCAAAATCAAAATCATATTACTTAGGAAAGTACAAACTCTTTCTCACTTATTAATATATGTTTATACTGTGTACAATAAGGATAGTGTACAATCTAAGTGTAGGGAAGTGGTTAATGATTTTTATGATTTTCCTAAGCATATTATAATCATGGTTATTAAATTTTATGAAATAATAACTTGACTTAATTGAAATCAGTGCATAAATACTTTATTTCATTATTGAATATTGATTTGAATTAGTATGCAAAAAGATGATATTATGAGTCACATTTTTAGTAATCATTGAAATAGTCAGGTTGAATGAAAATTGCATATTATTTACACATATATAACAATCTTTTTTATGAGCTTTTGAGCCTAAGAGAGAAATTTCAAAATTTTTAATCCCTTTTATACTTTAATGTGTGTATCATGCATTGTTGAATAATTCTAGAACTTGCTTTTATTATGCATATTGAGATCATAGTTATTAAATTAGCACCATTAAAGCGATAAAGGCAATTAGTGTTTAAGCTTATTTCTTTGATAATGACTTTACCATATTTTATCCTTTAGTAATAACCAATTTTAAGCCTTAGCCTTTTTCATTGATTTTAACCACATTATTAACATTTATCCTTTTTTTTAAGCCCTTTTATTAATTTGAACCCTGAAGGTTATTTACATTAGTGAATGTTTGAAACCTGAAATTTTGATAGGTCCAATATCTCTTTAATGGTGGTATATGATGAATGCTCGAAATTATTTTGATTGAAAGGAAAACTTTTAAGAGCATAGCGAAAGAAGAAAAGTTTATAGTACCAATGGATTTATAATGAAAAGACCTATATATTGTGAACACGTTTCTTGTCATGTTTTCTTTATGAATTTCCTTCATTTTTTTCACACTTTTATTATCTAAACCATACCTTACCTAAGCCCATTGCAACCATATAAAGACCTTTTGACTTTTGTACTAATTTACATAAGTGATGAAGATGTGATAATATTGCAATCTTGTTGCTAATCACTTAACCATAATATTGAAATTTGTTGTTCCTTTTTTCTACTAACCTAATTAATTCTTTTGCAAGTTATTATGGTAATAAAAACTAAATGGTTGCATATAAAACAAATTAATGTCAAAACTAGCCATCTTAAGCAAGCATTCCAATTTGCTAGACAACATCAATTATATGTAACTTTCACAAAAATAACTACTAAAAAAGTTCAAAATTAACTAAAATTCCACAAAAATCTCACCCTTTTTTTGTACCACACACAAAAGGCATAAAACAATTGAAATATGCTTTTATGTTCTCCCCCACACACTTAAACTCTACGTTATCCTTAATGTAGCAACTAAATATGGAAAAAGGGATATCAAAGTAGAAGAAAGAGATAAGATAGAAAAAAAATTGAAACTACAAAATAATTATAATCTAAAAAATGAAATGAGCTATGGTTTTCATTGTCTTGGATTTTTCCTAAGTAGCACCTTTGGTTTATGTCATTGGCTCGACATCCTCATCCACTTTCAAGATTCTCTCAATTATTTCCCACACCTAAGAAATATTGCACTAGCATTTTCTTTAGAGTTTGAAATGGGTTGAGCAGGAAGTTTCCTGGATAGCTGGATTTCTACATTACTTAAGCTAGTGCGAATTTGTCCTATCTAGGTTTCTAGGAGTTGCAAGTGTGCATCTATTTTTTGTTGGTATTCTACCCCTATGTATGAACTTGCCCAATCTAGTTAGCTAATTGTTTTACTATGTCTTCTAGGAAGGGACCTTTGTTTTGGTTGGGTACTAAAGATCTTGTACTATTCTGATTAGTGGTAAAAGTACGTGGGTTTGTCTTGGGCCTATATCTAAGCTTTGGATGATCTTTCCACTCCTCATTATATTTCCTATGTGATTGTCTAGGATAAGTACAAACAACATTCATATCTTAAACCTACCAAAAAGGAGATGCATTAATAGTATGAGTAAACTCAACGTAAATTCCATAAGCGTGAGCTTGAGAAATGGAACATGCTATAAGTTTAGGAACAAGATTTGCTAAATGGGCCACTTGTTTAGAGTTTTTCATAGGTAATCTTGAATATCATGCACATGAATTTCATTAACTTTCTTATATTGGATAACTTTATTTTTTTGTTCCAAATTGTTGTGAGTTTTCAGCCATATTAGAGATTAACTGTCTAGTTGTAACGCCAGACTTTCTGAGCCCTTAGGTGTTGTATTGTATTTGGAGATACTACTATATATTTGATATATACATGGTTGTATATAAGTTCAAAGATGTATTTAAGTCATTTGTGTGTATATGTAAATGATTTATAATGTTATATGCCCTTTCATAGGTAATGCGAAATCTTTGGAGATTTCCGGCATATGAGTTTTTAAGTGGACAAAACCGAGTCCATTGGATAGATATGACCATGATGGTTAAATTAAATGTGTTTTAATGCCTTATAGGTGATTAGACATGATTTATAGACTTATTGGACACTTAGAAAAATTAATTAGAAAAGTTGATGTACGTAAGAGCTTATTTGCAAATTGTCAAAAATTAAAGGACTTAATTGTAATTTTTCAATTCTTGGAGGACCAAGATGTAATTTTATGAAGTTAAGGGGCTTAATTATTATTTC
>JANIPN010000009.1:7642800-7659871 GCA_027478595.1 Erythroxylum anguifugum
TTTCATTTTGTAACTTTTTGGATAGAACTTTAAAGCACTTAAGAGATTCATCTTTATGTGATAAGAACAATATCCAACAAAATCTAGTGAAGTTATCAACAATTACAAGACCATGCTTCTTTCTGCCAAGACTTAGTGTTCTAGTTGGACCAAACAAATCTGTATGTAACAACTCTAGGGTTTAAACGAAGTTACAACTTTTTTAGAAGAAAAAGATCTTTTAACTTATTTTCCTTTTTAACAACTCTCATAAAAGAAATCTTTGTTAAAACTTATTTATGATAATCCTCTTACCAAATCATGTCTAATCAACTTGGAAATATGTTTAAAACTAACATGACCTAGCTTTTTATGCCAATTCAGCTTTTCCTCATCTGTTGATATGAAGCATGAAATATTTTGACTTTTCAAATCTTTTAAGTTAATCTTATAGAGATTGTTTCTTCTCTTGGCAGAAAAGAATACGAAACCGTCCTTGTTTTTAACTACACAAGAATTTTGATTAAAGGATACTTCAAAGCTAGAATCACATAATTGACTTACATTAATCAGATTATGCTTTAAACCTTCAACTAGCAGAACATTATCAATAGACGCAAATAAATCTTTACCAACTTTATTCCAACTATTTTACCCTGCTAGTTGTCTCCAAAAGTTACTGATCCTCCTTACTTATTTTGGAGGTCTAGGAACATAGACTTTCTTCCTGTCATGTGTCGCGAGCATGCACTGTCTAAATACCATTGGTGTTGGTTTCTTTTTCCAAGAAAGGAGATCTCTTCGTCGCATTCCTTTTCAGCTACAAACATATATTTGCTTGTACTAATGCTTTTGAATCTGAATCAGATTCAGACGAATTCAAATCTTCCTAAGTTGCCATCATGCTCTTTTTGTTTTCTTTACTTTTCTTCTGTTTTCTTTTGAGCAACGGACATTCAGACTTGTAGTGTCCTGATTTGTTGCACTCATAGCAGATGATAGAAGTTTTCTCATTATTGACTTCTTCTTTGCTATTTTTATTAAAAGAAAAATCTTTATTTCCCTTTGGTTTCTTTTTCCACATCCTCCTAATCTTTCTTGAAATGAAGGATAGTTAATCATCATCTTCACTTAAATCTTGATCAGATTCACTAGCATCATCATTCTTGATTTCTTCAATCTTTAATGCTTTTGAAGATGTAATTCTATTTCTCTGGTTCTTTTAATTATTTTGACCAGCCTTTAATTCTATAGATTTGTCTCTTCTAGGTTTATCTTTTGCATCAAGCTCTACTTCATGTATCTTCAAAGAACCAAGCAATTCATCTAGCTTCAACTTGCATCTAGCTTCAACTTGCTTAAGTCCTTGGCTTCTTGTATTGATGTAACTTTGGGTCTCCATCATTTAGGAAGACTCCTGAGAATCTTTCTGACATGGTCTTGATTATCGTAGAATCTCCCAAAAGCTTTAAGTCCATTAACGATAGTTTGAAATCGTCCAAACATCTTATCAATAGACTCATCCTCTTTCATCTTAAACAGCTCATACTGATGTACAAGAATACTGATCTTGGACTCTATCACTGGATTTGTGCCTTCATATGTGATGAATAATGTGTCCCACATTTTCTTTGCAGTTTCTCATCCATGAACCTTATCATATTCACTTCTGCTTAGAGCACAACTCAGAAAGAACTTGGCCTTTAAGTTTAACTAAAATCGAGCTTTCTGATCGTTGACCATCCCTTACAAGAAATGATATTGCCTTCATTGTCTATTGATGTGTATGGTCCATTCTCGATGAAATTCCAAAGATCAATATGTGTTAATTCTATAAAGAGCCGCATCTTGTCCTTCCAATAATGATAATCATCACCATTGAACGCAAGAGGTCTTGTGACCGAGGCACCTTCAACTATAAAAACATATGATTCAGCCAAGGATCTTTGTCCTCACTTTATAAAGGTGATTGTTGGAAACCAAGCTCTGATATCAACTGAAGTAAATCACTTGTTAATATAGGAACTAAGCAAAGCATATAAAATACAAAAGAAGGGGGGCTGAATTGTGTAATCTTTTCGAAATTATTAATCTTTTGAGATTTCTTGAATATCTTTACAACTATCAGATGAATACCAAGGATACTTTACTAAGGTTTATAAGTATTGGAATTGCATGTAATTATATCTACTCGTCGAACAACAAGAAAACTAAAGTATAAGGGTTAGAGAATAAATGTCACGATTTTATACTGGTTCACCCCAAACCTTGGGCAATGTCCAGATCTTAGAGTTTGCCTGAGATTTCACTATACTCTTCAACTTTACAATTATTCTTTCTGCCCTTCCAGAGCCTCTTCAGGTCTCTTTCACAAAATATTCTTTTTGCTATCTTAGTCTCTCTAGGCTCTAGCCTTTTCTTTCTCTCTCTAAGAAAGATATTTTGAGCTTTACGTTATAGTAGTATTTGCTCTCTTGTTTAGCACTTTGAATACAGAATTTTTCTAAGTATTATACAATCAGAATTTTCTCTCCTGTAAAAACGTTATTTTAGTCTTTGACTAGGACTGGTATTTGTAGCCAAAGTCTTCAACTGTCTTCTTGAGAAACAACTTCTTTAATCTTCTAGAAACCGATATTTAGTTGAGTCCTGTAACTGACTCCAACTAACTAACTATCTAACGTTCTAGAGTATCTTCTTTTTTGTATCATCTAATATTGTCGCTTCGTCTGGTATTGCGTTTCGTCTATTGTTTGCGCTTTGTCTGTTGTTTGCACTTCGTCTGTTGTTTCTGCTTCAACTATTGTTTGCAGTTCGTCTGTTGTTTGTGCTTCTTCTGTTGTTTGCACTTTGTCTGTGATGACATGTATCGTCTATTGCTGACGTATCGTTTGGGATAACTAAGTGTCACTTACATTTTTCTGCACATTTAACAAACTTATCAAAATAGTTTATACATTTACAAGATTACTATTATTTGATTGTCATCAAAATTAATAGAAGTGAAGTCTTCTTGACTTAACACAAACAATCCCCGAGAACGATGCCAAAAACTTGTTGATGGCAAAACCAATTCATTAGTTTTACCCTAAAAAACGCAAGTATACGAGGTGTAACTTGTAGTAAAGTACAGATATCGATCCCTCAAAGATTGTGTTTAGACGCTACTTAATTTAGGCTGCTTTGTTTGGGAACCAATTTTAATAAAAACAAACTGAATAATTAAACTAAATCAAACAACTAACAATGAACAAATGATAAATCAAAAGTGCAGAAACTTGGAATTCAAGATTTAACAATTAGAGATTACTTTTTCCCTATCTTATCTCCCTACTACCTTGTTAATTGAATTGTGTTTCACCTAAGATGTCCTAATGTATTAACTACCCTCTCTCAATGTTTAATTAATTTTTCCTAGCCAAATTAAATGGAAATGATTAAGCAATCTCTCAATCTACAAAATCAGCTTACCAATTCAACTAGTTATAAAGTTATTCTATGGATAATCAACTAATTAGTTAGATCTCTCTCTAACTAATCAATTAAAATGATGAATATAGGTTTATAGAGTGCCAATTCTCATTGTACAGTCCTACACAATTTATCCAACTCAATTTCTCAATATATTGCAAGGTTCAAGCTCAACATTCATCAAAAGCATCATTCATTCAAATCAACAAAGTAGGAGTTCAACAAGTAGTTCAAAAGTAATCTCTACAAATAACTTAGCCACTCATAATGTCATTAACATCCCCAACAACCAAAAAATCCATAATAAAAATGCTAAAAGAGAAAAAACAAACGAAATAAGAACTAGATGAAGCAAGCTCCTCCTCTTCTTTGCCCAAATTTGGAAAATCTAGAGTTGGTGTGCTCTTGCCCAATTTGGAATGGAAATCTTGATTCTCCACCGCTCTCTAGGCTCTAAATCTATTCTTTGTCTTAAGGAGGCAAGTTCTCACGACCCTCTTTCGGCCCTAGGGATTTGTGCCCTTATATAGTCACAAAATCTAAAAATTAGTGAAACCTGCGTGTCTCTTTGGGTTAGGGATCCTACGATCGTAGAAATTAGCATGATCTCACGATCGAGGGTTCTTGTCTGATAATTCCTCCACTTCTTCTCTCTTGGTCCCTAGCTTAATCACAAAGGTAGCCACCCTTCATTCCTACATCAAAATGATCAATTTTTACTTTAAATCAACATCAAACATAAAAGAACAACCATGAAGATCAAACTAAACAAAAAAACATACAAAATAAGTCCTAAAACACAATAATAATAACCTATTATGCAATAAACACATGTCAAATACTTGGAAAAACACTCAGTAATGCACAACTATTAGAGGGTTTATAATAGAATAGAATAGAATATGATAGAAGATGACGGTTTCACATTACATCTCATTTCATCCTAAACAGTAAAAGTAAGTTATCTTTGATTTGGGAGGTTTATGATGAAATGTAAAATAATAAATAATATTTCACTATATTACATTATAAAATATGAATCATTCTTTCAAACAATATTTCACTATATTACACTATGAAGCCTTTCATCTCTCTGAAACAATAATTTTCTAATATTACAATTATTTATATTTCACTCCATTATAAATTATTCACATATAAATTATTTCATTAGAAACCTTACGTCTAACTAAATATAACCTAAGAGTGTAGGCAAAATAGCAAGACATAATTTGTTTCTCTTCTTCTATGATCGAAAATAAATCTTACGCTCTTATGAGAATGCGGTCTTGCATGAAAAACAATGCCATTAATTAAGACATTTATTCTATAATATGATTAATTGAACATGAAATTTGTCACTTAAAAAGTCATGTTGGGCCGTTTTTTATAACTTCAAATTTTAAACACTTTTCGTACAACATTCTACCTATAATTCACTTGCTATAATAGGTCGCACCGCCTCGTCCACTCCTTCGAGAGACAAGATTTTTTGTCCAATTTTATGGTGTCTTATTCTGTTCCATCAATTTCAACCATTCATTTATACGGGTCCTGTGTAAATCTCACATAAATAAATATGGGACCTACAGAAGATCTGGATTCCTCAACTTCACTACAAACTGACATTTAGCTCATTATTTTGGTCGGCCCATTTATTGCTCCAGTCCCGGTTTAATTGAGAGCCGCAGTGCCGAGTCGTAAAGTGCTTCTCAAGCTGTGCGGATCGTGCTCCTCGACTCAGTAAAAACCGTCAGATTTTATCAGAAGCATTCCAATTTTTTAAGATCTCAAATCATTGATTTCACCACAAGTTTCTTTGACCACGTCAACAGTCATATTTATGAACAGGTTCATAGCCTATGGGTGATGGGGAGAGTTTTGCGGCGTTTGCATAGGTCTCCTGGTTACAGGGACAAACAAACCCATTTTCAGTTACGTTTGATTGAAACTTTGCCCAAAACTGACAGAAAAGAGAGACAGTAATAACGATAATCCGTTAAGAAGAAAAAGAGAAAAATAAGCATTAGACAGGAATTTTGCTGTTGTAGGAACAGTGATTGATCGAAACATGCCTAGCAAGTTAAGGAAGGCGCTTGGGGCTGTGAAAGACCAAACCAGTATCAGCCTTGCCAAGGTTTCCAACAATAATTCCTCAAACCTCGAAGTTTTGATCCTTAAAGCCACGAGACACGATGAAGTGCCCATTGATGAACGTTACGTGCAGGAACTGCTGGGTCTCATCTCATCCAACAAATTATATGCCGCTGCTTGTGCACAAGCTATTGCCAAAAGAATTGGCAAGACGAGGAATTGGATGGTGGCTGTCAAGTCCCTCATGCTTGTTCTCAGGATTTTTCAAGATGGTGATCCTTTTTTTCCTAGAGAAGTACTCCATGCAATGAAACGTGGCGCTAAGATTCTTAATCTCTCCACATTTCGCGATGACTCAAATTCAAGCCCATGGGATTATACAGCCTTCATTAGAACATTTGCCCTCTACCTTGATGAGCGTTTAGACTGCTTTCTGACAGGTAAGCTTCAAAGAAGATTTACAAACAGAGCTAGAGAGCCTATGCTTCCTAGAACTCGTCGCGGAAATGATTCAGTTATTGACATGAAACCTGTAATGCTGATTGACAAAATATCTCATTGGCAAAGATTGCTCGATAGAGCAGTTGCAACTAGACCAACTGGTGCAGCCAAGACAAACAGGTTGGTGCGCATCTCTTTGTACGCAATTGTGCAAGAGAGCTTTGATCTCTACCGGGACGTATCTGATGGACTTACCCTTCTCCTAGACAGTTTCTTTCATTTACCATATCAATCTTGTGTCAATGCCTTCCAAACATGTGTCAAGGCCTCAAAACAATTTGAAGAGCTTTCTTCATTTTACGATCTATGCAAAAGCATTGGGGTTGGAAGAACTTCCGAGTATCCAAGTGTGCAAAAGATATCCGAAGAGCTCATAGAAATATTACAAGAGTTCCTGAAAGATCAAACTTCTTTTCCTGCATCTAGGAGATCACCTTCGCGTTTCCTTCTGCCTGGACCAACAGCTAAGGAGCACTCTTTCAGCTTTGATAAAGGCGAAGACTACGAGCAATCTGACACAGCATATAGATCTTCTGAGAAAGGATCGGAATTTGGCTCACGTTGTACATCATTAGAGGATCTTATGAGTACCACGGATGTAGGAACCAGCCCGCCTGCGATGGACCTCTTCTTCGAACAGTTTGAGAGGTTTCGAACGACAGAAAATGGGGCTAGTCTAGCTCACTCTCTCTCACTTACTTCATTGCCATGTGACCAAGGAACAGTAAGCTGTGGAAACAGCACTCTAGACCTCGTATCTTTGGATGATTGGCCATCAGAAGAGCCTAAAGAGGAACAAGAACGAGGAAAGACAACTTTAGCCGTGAACCCAACCTTAAATCAAGCTGAACCCTGGGAGCTCGTCCTAACAGTGAGTACAAACCAGCCAATGGAAGCTTCGCCATCAAGCAGAACCAATGCAGTTCAGCAAACGAATAACTATTTATTTGTTCATGATTCACCTGCCGTAGCAAGCGGATTTCAGCCCCCAGTTGCGAGCAACTTGTTTGATCCAATAACATCGCTGCAAGAGCAATACTACAATCCGTTCCTACAAGATCCAATTGACGCGCCAGCAGTTGTCATCCCTACTGAAAATCAATCTGTATTTCCTAGCGATAACTTGTTTCCGATGACTCCTACGTTTCAGGCAACGCCAACGTTCAATGCCCAGAATCCAAATCAGGCACTTCCATGGCATAATGAAGATAACCCCTTCGGACCATGCCCTACTGGGTTCGTTAGTGCACATGGATGTAATAGTTCTGTGGATCAACAGAGTCTGTTGCGTGAACAACAATTGTGGCTACAACAGCAGGACAAGATTATAGCAAAAATTTGTCATGATTCAGGGACAAAAGAAGCGTATCTGTAAATTGTTACGACCAAATTACACTTTGCAAGTTTAATGTTATCAGTTAATCTTTTCCCCAGTACGAGCATGATCTAGGTAGCACTTGTGTTATAAAAAAGTCACGAGGATATTAATAATCAAAATGTGAAGTACTTAACCCAAGGAGTGTGATTGAGCGGAAAGGACTCATCCATCCTTAACCAAAGATCAGGGGTTCGATCCTTAGTTTTGGGTATGGAGCAGCCTTAAATCCTTGAGCCAGCTGTCCCACCCTGTGAGATACCTACAAACCAGCGAAAGGGTTAATCACTGGGTCTGCCGGTGGATACCCTAGTCTAGGACCAAAAAAAAAAGTGAAGTACTTGTACTCACTTCTACTTCAAATAGAAGTTAATCGTCTAGTCTTGTCTGGTTAACCTTAATTGGCATATTAATTAACCAAATGACCCACTAAACTCCAAAATTAAAATTTCATCCACTGTGTAGTTTTATCTTCTTTGTAAAACATCATTTAGTTAATCGATCACCCATTGATTAATTAAAGAACCAACCAATGCAAAAAGTATCAACACGCTCATTTTGTCTCTTTTATTCAAAGGGTTCTCTTAACCAATATAAATCCTTCAATTAATCAACCTATACAGAAATCAACTTTTAAAAATACACTAATTCATTCAATTTGGAAAACTTTAAAATCCTTTCAAAGATCAAAACATACTCATTTGACAAAAATTGAGTTAAATAATCTCCAAATTTTGTTCAAATATTTACAAGATTATTCAACCAAGTGATTGAGTTCCTAAGGTTTAAGATTATTCAATGTTACGGGACAGATAAGATTGAAGCCTTGATGACTTAGAGGATGAACAAGATTAAAATTTTGAGGAATTGGAGACAAAGTTGCAAGCTAAAGTATCTAGAAGGAATTTCATAAACTTTGTGGGGCTACTTGGAGGATTCCAATAGGTGATTACATGCTTATAAATAAGTTAAGAAGGTGTTAAGGTAAGAAAGCATTAAATGACATAAGAACAAATAAAATAATGTTTTTTTTGGAGGAACATCACTTTTTTTTTAATTGACACAAATTAGTTGATAGTAGCCAATATACTGAAGTTGAGTGGTTAATTAAATAATGAAGTTGAATTTCAAGTTTGGCAATCAAACAAAGTTCTGTAATTAATTGAACATGATTTCTTGTTTTAGGTACAAATTATCATATTTACGCAATATGGAAAGTTCTAACCCTAATGAACATCTAGAAGACCAAGAACAACTATAAAAAACCTCCATTGGTGCCAAAAGAGGGAGAGAGAGAGAAAAGAAATAAGAGCTCTCGAAGGAAATAATAACTACAAGTGAAACCTAGTTGTGATAACTTGAGCTATAAGTTTTGTAGTGTCAGTTGTAGGTCTTAGGATGTGTCATAGAGAGTTCCAAATACTAAAACTTGTATAAGGTTTGTCTTAATACTTGAAAAGGATAGTTTGTAATAGTCTTCTCTTGACCTATTAAAGAAGGAATATAATAGGTTCAAAGTTTTGGGTGGGTTTAGGGAGCACAAGTGCACGGTTGTCGAAGTGAGTAATAAATCGATAAAAACCGAGTCGTGTTCACAGGGATTATGCGAAAATTAAATTCTACTATAGCTAACGATATTTGAAATCTGGTTGGATGAAATTTTAGAAAATTAATTAATGTAAAGAAATTTTTTTCTTAAAAAAAACAAAATTAACTTAAATAAATTTCTTAACAACTACCAAATTCAATGCGACCAAAATAACTATGAATATGACAAATTAGTTTAATAACAATATCCCAATTGTTCATAAAAGCTCTTTAATTCTCACCGATGAGATAATGCATAACCTCCTTCAACCTATTTGCCAAAATCTTTACAATAATCTTATAGAGAAATTTTGTGCAAGAAATAGGTCTGAATTCACTCCAATAGGATGAATTTAAGCTTTTAGAGACTAAATAGAGGAAGGTTTTATTAATCTCCTTTAACAATACCCCTCTTTGAAAGAACTCATGCACAACCTCTTTTACTAACCCCCCTTAGTACTCAAATTTTTTTTATAGAAAAAATCATTCAAACCATCAGGCCTGAAGCTTTAGAATCATTCATGACAAACACCATGCTCTCTATTTCTTGGTTTGTAACTGACCTAACTAATAAGGAGACCATATATTCAGGAATTCTTACTGTAATAAACTTTTTAAGATCATCTCCTATGTCTAGAGAGGAAGCTACTAAACCTAGAAGGTTCTTATAAAAGTTCATTGCTTCCTTAGCTATTCCTTTTTGTCCAACCACAACCTCTCCAGCTTCAATTTTAATGAAGGTGATTCTATTTACATTCTTCCTAGCTTACACTAAGTTAAAGAAGAACTTTGTACATCTGTCCGCATCCTCTAGCTAGTTAATTCTAGATCTCTGCTTTAATAATGAGCTTTGGTAGCTTCCTTTTCATCCGAGGCTAAAGAAACATCTGTAGGATTATCCGCCAATGAAGTCTGAATAGCTGACAATTTATCTCTAGCTTTTTCAATTTCCTTTGAGAGATTCTGTCCTCTTTTCGAATTTAGAGATTTTAGTTCTTGTTTGATTTTAGATGCAAATGAACTATTTTGTCCCAAAGAAATTATACTCTAACCATATTTGCCAAGAAATTGTTAAATATGAAGGGATGAAGGATTCTGACAAAGTTAAACAAATAAGGAGTATGGTCTGAAATTTTAGGGTCTAGGAATTTTGCTAAACTTCCTAAAAAAGAATTTAGCCAATCCACATTTACCAAAGCCCTATCCAACTTTTTCCTAATATGCCAAATTCAACTTTGTTTGTTAGATCAGGTGAATCTATGGCCTTCAAATTTTAGATATGTGAGTTCCACCTCCTGCATATAGCCATACATATTTGAAGAATAATTGTCTAAATTACAATTGCCGTCTGCTTTAGATCTAAATAAAGTAGTGTTAAAGTCACCCCACACTAACCATGGAGAATTTACCGAGGCCGTTAATCTTCTTATAGAATTCCATAGTTCAGTCATTTGAAACCTGAGGTTAAAACCATAAACAAAAGTAGCTAAAACACTAGAGTTTTCCATCTTGAAATAGATCTTAGTGTTAATAAACTACTGATTTGTTTCCAGAACATTCACCTCCAAGAAATCACCATCATAAGCATAATAACCCTACCATTTGGTGGTTTGTTAAAAAGTGTCATTTCCTACCCAAACAACAAAGCTTATTTAGATTTGCTTCCCTAATTTTAGTATCCAAAAGATAAAAAACCTGAGGCTTCTCCTTCAGGACAAAATCTCTTATCTCATTAAGCTTTGAAGGGTTATTTATTCCACGTACATTCCATATTATCACAGTCATAGGAGATTGCTTTTACCTTTGGAGCCTTTTCTACTGATCCTGTTACTTTTCTTAAAAGTCACATGTTCAAACTGCTCCTCTTGAAGCACACCATTCGGCAGATCACCATCTGTACGCATTGTTCATTTTGTTGGGGGTCAGAAACGCCTTCATCTAGGATAGTTTCAGTAGTTTCCAGCCATTAGAGTATTATTTTGATCAACTAATGATACCTAACCAAATCCTCCCTTTTTGTTTAAAGCTGATCTATTTCTTTCATAAATGCTCCCCCAATTTTAAGATAATCTTTTCCCAATTGAATTGGTTCACGATTTTCAGCAACTTATTCAGCCTCCTCACCATCTTTCTTTTCTTCCGAATCATACTTTTCTATACCCGTCACCTCTCAATAGTCTCCTCTAGTGAAGATTCGTCTAGTAGGTTTCCATTCTTTACCCTGAGCTTTGAGAGGCGGTTTCCATTGGCACGTTACCATAACTCTATCCTCTATAAGGGAATGCTCATTTGCCAACCTTAAGATAGGAATGTAATCTTTCATTTCTTTATAAATGTCCATACTTATACACAATCTAGTAAACCCGACCCTTTTTCTTAAAGCGGTATTTTCATCCATACATATAGGTTTCCCCAAATAACTAGCTAGCATACTCAACCTTTTGGTAGTCCAATATTCTAAAAGAATATTATGAATGTTCACCCATAAAGGAATGTTCTTCATTATGATTTTTTCCTCCTCAGTGAGCATGACAACCTTTAAACCTCTTCCTTTCCAATTTCTCTGAGTCCAAGCTTGTATCACTGGAAAAGAAGGTCTTTTGTCCATAAAAAAATAACTAGAGTAGTCTCTCATGTCCTAGCTCCTTCCTGTTTCCATGTCTTCCTGGTTCCTCTAATAGAATCTCCTTCTGTTGAAACTGTCATTTTAGGAGGAGAATCTAAGGTAGAGGGAGGGGTATTTTTAGAGAGGGGTGGAGAGCAAAAATGGGTTGTAAAAGAGTGGGAGGGGAAAGAGGGTGTAGCATATAGGTTAGTAGTTTTTAGAGAGGAAGATAATGGAGAAAAATCCATCTCCATTTTATATGGAACCTTTATCTGTTGGTATTTGAATGCAGGTCATCCAATTGAGGAGCAACTGGAAAGAGGCCAAGAGCAAGTTATCGAAATGAAAGGAGGCGGGTGTTTTGTGAAATAGTAAAGGTAGTAGAGAAAAAGCAACAATGACTAGGGTATTCAGATAAAAAAAGATGAGTTTAATTCTGGGTTAGGATTTGGTGGGTGGAAAGAGGTTTGGAGAAAATAGAGTTTCTGTGAAGCTCAGCTCATTAAATGAAGGAGCAGAAAAATCAATATAGAGACGAGTATTCATATTTGAGAAAGAAGGAACAGAAGACTGGGATAGAGTTTAGTGGATGGAAGGGTTCTCATCTTTCGTAGAGAGACTAGGAGAATGGTGGGTTAGAGAAACAATCTTTGTCAAGGAGAAGGAAGTGAAGATTATCCAGTGCTTGACACTCAACTAGAACTTAAGATAGACGTGTGACTTAGAAATGATAATCTACCAAGATCAGAGACATTGAAAATGAAACTGAATGGACAATGGAAAAAGCAACAGCTTAGAGCCACTGCTAATTCAGCATATTGTCCCAAACTCATGATAGGAAACCAGAGGAATTAATGTAGATCAAAGCAAAGATGTAAGATGAGCTCATTCTGTCTCTTTTATATTAGTTAGCTAGTTTGAATGGTATTCCATCATTAGATTAGTAATAGTCCGGTCTATTTCTTGCAGTTCCTTAATTGTATGTATATCTACTAGACCCGTGTGTATGCAACTGACGCTGCACTTGCTTGATGTACTCTCGACTTAACGTACTTTATTACTTTTTTAATTTCTAAAACGAAACCATCGTGAACCATGAATTTTGGCGGGAAGTAAAAAAGGGCAAAAGCTGAGGAAAAGTAGATTACTACAACCGTGAAAGCCAGGCAGTGACGACGTGTGTGAGAGAAGAGAAGATTTTAAGCATTGATTTAAAAGGGAAAGTTCACGGGACATACAACATTCGTTCCCTTCCTTGTAGTCGCATATGATGCCGAATGAAAAAGACGGTGAAAGAGCAGGCAATGACATGTGATCTTTTGGGCCCACGCATAAGATTGTTTGCTATTATATAATGTCTGGTACTTGCAGCTTTCCCATGTGAGGTCGCTGGCGGTGAATTTAGTTTCTATTGAAACCCGCAATTTTTGTTTCTACCCTACATCTGCGCCGAGCCTCCCTCTCCTTGAGTCTTGGACTCAGTTATTTTTCTTTCTAAACCCATTTCTGCAGCAGATTTTGCTGCCATGGTCCTACCCGGCTTGAATTCTGAATTAGTCGATTGCCCGTGTGGCGTCAGATATCGAATGATTTAACCTTAAAAAAAAGGAACAATACTCTGGAGATTTGGAAAGTAAAAAGAAAAACATTGCTTTTGCACAAACCATGTTACCTAATCTCATTCGTACAGACTTGGTGATTTACATTGTCAAACAATTCGAAAACATATGATAGGGAAAAATGTATACAGATAGATAGATAGTCCTCAACTCCATGAAGTGAATAAATTAACATCAAAAATTAAAATCAAGTGAGGATACTCCCAAAAAACCGCATCCTTGCTTCTTTCCTACATCTTATAACATAATAAAGAGTAGGGTAAGTGGTATTGTATAAACTTTCTTTAGTAGTAGTATACCAAAGTATGTTGCAGCCGCCAAATGATACACATGGGAGTCCCGTTCTTTGAGAGTTAGAGAATCCACAAGGGCTCCTGCAGTTATAAGAATACACAATAAGGGTGTTAACTAAAGCTAACAAAACACAGTAAAGCGTTCACCATCTTGGTCCATTTTACAGTACAATTCTATCCGGCGTTTTGGGAATTAGCTCCTACTTTTGCATAATGCCTTAATTCATGGGGTTAAGCCTAAGCCACCGCAAGTCCATAAATTCCGGAATAGGGGTAAAACTGTACTTTGAAGTTATATTATCCTTAATGTGGTGACAAATCAAACGAGAATTTCGAGTTCCATTTTTACCCTTTAAAATCGCGTACCTTTCTTGGCGGGGTTAGTTATTCTTGTCGTCATTCCCTCCATGTCCTCGAGAAGATACTCTTGAGTCTATTTCCGGCAAGTCTCTGCAACGCTTTTTTAGCTCCGGTGACCTCCATCTCCGTCAATCGTTGCAAACGGTGGTACGCTCCGGCAGACAAAAGCCTCTTTCTGCACCCATTGCTTCCTCCACTCAACAGCGCCACCACCACCATCACCGGCAACGTCTTGGCGACGAGCTCGTACATGGGATCCAACATTAGAACCAATTTCATAACGCTTTTTTCATCTCTTATCAATTCTTTCCTATTGGATCGAACGGTCAACAAGGACACCAACGCAAACGCAGATGACTCCTGTAGACCCACCGGCTTTGGTGACTCCATTAGCTTCACCAATGAGCCCATGCAACTCGCAATTGCTCGCTTGTTCCCGTCGCTTATTGACAAGCTAGCGAGAAGGGACGCAGAAATGTGTTGCACGGTTAAATTTCCGCGTTTGATAAATTCTCCCAGGTTAATGATAAATCCAGTTGATGATGATAAGACCCGAGATGTTGAATCTGAGACTGAGAGTGAGCTGAGTGTCCGCAATACGTGTTCTATTGTATCCGCACTTGACGAATCATGAATCAATTCCATTAACCTCTGCAAACCTTTTTCTTGTAGTATCAGTGTCCGAAAATACTCGCCAGAAGATGCAAGTATTTGGATGCAATTGGCTGCTTTTTCTTGTGCGGCGTTAGAGCCTGAAATTGACAGGCTGAGTAGAACAGGTATGGCTTCTTCCTCTGCCAGAGCCATTGTGATGTCCTCCGCAGAGGCAACGTTCCTAAGAGCCCCAGCAGCATGAGTCTTGGTAGCTTGTGAACCGGATCGGCACGCTTCAATCAACACAGAAACGCCGCCGTAGGCCGAAATCGCCCAACCATTTTCAGGATCACTAGTTATTGCCTCAATAGCAATCGCCGCCTTCTCTTTCAAGGGGATAGACCCAGTGTCTAGAACTCTCAACAAAGGCCCTAAACCTCCCTCTTCAAACACAATCTTCCTGGATTCATCGTTTGCCGAAGCCAGTATCGACACAGACAAAACGGCGTGCTCTCGAATCAAATTCTGGGCGTTGTTAAAATCAAACAACCCGATCAAATACCCAACATTCCCCTCTTTAGCGACAACGCTCGCAGACTTCTCGTTGTCGTTTAGTAGCTGAAGAAGCGATTCCATGGCCTTCCTCTTAAACTCGACGCCACCAATCTGAAGCCTAGTGAAAAGATCCCGAACGAAGAAGATCAACTCCTCGTTCTCGGAGCCAGGACCAGGCTGCGAGAGAACGATGGCATTGGATTGGTGGAGGACTCCAGATCGGAGTAGCAAATCGAGGTCGTGGAGGTGACTGGAGAGAGAAGAGGATGCGATGTCGAGGTCGCTTTGAAAGAGAAGCTTGCCCCCATTGAAAGAGGAGAGAGAGGATTGGTGAGAGAGAGACTGGAGGCGTTGGAGAGTGGAGAGAAGAGAAGGGAGGAGTGTGTGGAGGATCGGGTTTTGGGACCAGTGAGGAGAATGGGAAAGCGAAGAGAGCGATGACTGGAGAGAGGTGAGTTTGGTGCGAATCACTTGCCACCGTCCGGTGAAAGACTGGACGTTCAGGGACGAGAAGAGGAGGAGTGAGAGGACGCTTGTGATCAGGTCGAGGAGTGTTTGTGGCGGTTGTTCCGACGGCAGCGACGGTGTGACGTTGGTGGGATGCATTTAGGCTGGGTCCAAAGTTAGGACCGGGATTTGGGAAAGTCAAAAGCCAACAGTTGAAAACATGAAAGAGAGCAGAAGTTTTGTTTGCTCGGAGGGAAAGGAAAGACGAGTGAAGCAGCGAATTGGGCTTCTCTGACTAAAATAGCAGACAGAGAGTAGAGAAATAAAGAGCGACAACATCAGCTATAATGAAATACAAAATAAATGCATACTATTTTATTAACAAGGTTTGGATCAATACAGTTATAACGAATTCCTTTATCAAATACGACTTTATTTCTTTAACCAGAAATATAAAAATAACATTACAGAAAGATAATCTTTCCTGAAAGGTCAAAATGGACAAAAGTCTTCCATTCTAATAAATAATGGGCCGAGTCTGCCAATTAGATTATTTCATTACCCAAAAATGTTGAAAATTATCACCCTCCTGACCCATTTATTTTCTTTAATTCATAAACTTATCATGTGTCATGCGTAAGGGTGACGGCTCGAAACCCTAAATCTAGAGTCATACTACAAATAGAAAGGGAATAGAGAGTGTCGGCTTATCAATCATTCATCATTCACTCTTCATTCTTGACTCAAGACACCATAGACACTTAAGGAGAGAGAAAATAGAGAGAAAGAAGGGAAGAAAAGAAGAGAATAGAGAGAGTCAGGGAAGAAGAGAGAAACATGGCAGAGATTTGGAAGCAGAATCAAGCCTTCGACCATCTGGTGAGAACAAGTTGAAGTAGAAGGCGAGAGCTAATGTGGGAAACTTGAGAGGTATAGGAGACCACCGCACCTCATTCACCTGATCTTTGTTTGCTTGCTCTGTTATTCATCTATTGCAGTGTTTCTTGTTTTTTTTTTTTTCTGAACTTATTACTTTGTTAGCTTAACCGATTGTTACTTTGTTATCTTTTCATAGTTTATTTAACATTCACTGTTTTATTGTTTTATTACTTGTGTTGACAATATCATAAGACTGAAGAGTATGGAGATGATGAATTGTGTTTATACTATGATGGGCTTATCTCTTTTTCTTGAGAATTATTGTAGTTATTTTAGTTGACCATGCATGATTGAGTTACAAATTTATTGTCTTATTTATTTCTGTGGTTTCTAAGCTGAATGGGCGTAATAGAATGACTAAACTTTGCATCATTTTTAGTATTAAATGAAGGACCAAGAGGAGAAATTTAATATGGATCGAGAAACTATGGACACTTAGGTTAAGAACTATAAATATATTAACTTAAGTGGTAATTGTAAGTGATCTAGAAGGGGGGGTTGAATAGATCCTTAATATTTTTGTAATTTTCTACAACAAAAATCAGAAGTTAATTCACACACAAACAATTTAAATAAACTTAAATAAATAGAGTAGGGAAGAAGATCAAACACTGTTTTTATAGAGGTTCGGTGTTAAAACCTACGTCCTCTA
>JANIPN010000009.1:8068219-8079084 GCA_027478595.1 Erythroxylum anguifugum
AATCATACATAAACAATTTCCATTTCTAACAATTTCAATTCAAAGTTTCAAAAATGAGGATCAAGTTGAAGGGTATGTTATGATTTACATAATTGCCAAATAATGAATGACATATCTTAAACAATTGTTCATACACATATATTCATAACATTATGATCAAATTGAAAAATATATTCATAACATGAGGATCAAGATAAAGGATATAGCTTCAATGGAAAAAAAAATTCCTTATTTAAAGCTTTGAATCTTCTTTTCATTTCTAACGAACCACAAAAGTATAAATGATTGGAATTTACAAGTTTACAACATATTCACAATTTGACAACAAAAAGTTCTTTCCGGATACATTTATTACATCACTACTTTGTACTTTCATACATTACCAATTATAAATATTTATGATACCCTACACATATATATTACCAAATAATTAAAGTTTAACATATTTTATACTCAATTAATTATTTACCCAAAACTAATACCCAAATAGGCAAATATTATTATTAACTACAACCGAATTATTATTAATTTCCAATTGCATAATTTTATACTCAACTAATTTTACATTTGATTATCAATTTTACAATTTTACATTTGATTATCAATTTTATATTTAGGTTTAAATGTTGATTATCAACTTTCAATTTTGATAATCAACATTGTTAAGCCGTGCATAATACATACATATCATTCATCCAAAAACTTACCATAAATATAAACTTAAACCATTCTTTAATTCAATATAACCAATACATCATTCACCGTGATTTCAACTCCATTTCCATTTCCAAAATTCCAAATGACAGTACCGTAATCACTAATTTCCATTTCCAAATTCATTCAACATTTCCATTTCCAAATTCCAACCTACGCAAATCAGAAAAGCAACCACCCACAATACCATAACAGAACCACAATCCACAATACCAGAACCAATATCATTCAATATTTCAACAATTCAACTTCATTTCTATTCCATAATACCATAACCAACCAAATACATGCAAAACATACAGCTCACAAAATGTCCATATTCTAAAATTTTCACAAATCCAACGTCCAATACAATTATCCAACACAATAAATAATGCAATTAAGATTTAAGCAGGAAAATATTTGATAACTCAAAAAACACACCCCAAAAAATTTTACAAGCTTCGGGTCTTCAGGTTGGTGCCAGTCGGGTCATTGAGTTGGGCCTTCACTAAGGGGTCAGATCGCTTTGGGTTGCACAGATTGACGGTACGACGTTGCAACGATCTCTCCTCCTTCAGACATGCAGTGCCGACGATGGTGGCGTCTTTAGGGGACACGAAGACGCAGCGGGCCGAGGGACAATCTCTGTTCTCTAATGCTAATGATATATGAGGATGAGGGCATGGATCTCTATTCGTCGGACCATTCACCAGTTGGAGATGAAGATGACAAAGAGAGAGAGAGAGAGAGAGAACGCGGCGGCGGTGAAGAAGTGAGGCAGTGAGACTGTGAGAGCAAGAGAAACAAAAAATGAAAGTGTGGAGACTGGACTCTAGATCTAGAGACAGAGAAGAAGACGAGGGGACAAACGGAGAAAGAGAAGAAGGCAACGGAGACAGAGAGAGAAGGAGAAGAAGGTGACGGAGAAGGAGAAGGGCGAGCGAGAAGGTTCGAGTGGTTTGAAGGAGTAGGCGGCGTCTGGAAGGAGGAGGGGGGAGGGGGGTTGGGTAGATTTAGGTTAAATTTTTAAAATTTGCAAAGAAGTCCTTAGGGCTGACCGAAAACCTATGGTACGGACCAGTATTCAAGGCCCGTACCGTAATAACGGATACCATTCCGTTCCACAGCCGGTATGGTATGAACCGACTGGTATGAAACGGTATCCGTAAGTTTGATTAATACTCAAAAAGGAAATACATAAACAAAAAAAAATCCCAAAAGTAGCTCCTAAGTGCCTTAATTTCACAATTCTTTCACACACTGATATTCTCATGGTAGTTGTTGTTAAGTCACCAAAGTTACAAAACAGGCCAAGCAACACTGCTTTCACTTAAGCACAATGAATGAATGGCGAGCTACTATGCAAGTAACATAACAGGCACACTGTCAACATCTTAACATCAAACAATCACCAAATGTATAGCATTCAAACGATGACATTTTGTCTCAACTCTTGTCTCTGTATTAGCAACATAGCATCGAAATTTATGTAGCTACTAGTTTACAAGAATAATGCTTCATGAGCAAGTAATAATTTTTAAACTGTCATTTATCCTAAAACGATTAGGTGGCTTGCCCGATACCTCTCAGTGGCCCTCCAATTAATATCTGATCCAGTTGGAAAATTTCCATGGATCTAAGCCTATTGCCCTTTTTATCAAAAAGCTTTAACTTAACATTAATAAATATAAGCAGTGGAAGTATTTTTAAATCAGTTTATTAAAAATTTTGACAGCATAATGACTACGTTTTGATATTCCCAAAATTTCCAAAGTTCTTGTAAAAGTTTGAAACGTATATATATTCACACCAAATTCTTCAGTACAAATTTTGGACTTCAAGTCTACTCATAAGCAATCTCAAACAATAAATCAATTGAATTTTAAAAAAAGCTAAAAAACATATTCATGCATTTAATTAAAAAACCTTCATAAATATGTGATCTTTACATAAAAATACATTCAAAACATATTTATAGATGTGCAACAACTCTCAAAAAGTATTTACAAGGCAATAATGCCTACACAGCAACACGTGATAAAGCTAACTACTCGAGAGGTGGAGGCCCTTCTGCTGAAACCCCTAAACGTAAACCTGCGAGGATTTATTTTAAAAACAGAAAATAAAATGTGAGCTAAACGAGCTCAAAAAGGGTTAACTTTTCTGTTCAAATCATATTTAACAATTTAAACATCCTTAAAACAAATTCATTTCATTTCGTATGATACAATACAAATATAAAACATATATGCCAAGAAGCACGGACACGGCAAAATGGAGTCGTGTCCGCGTGTCAGACACATGTCCGTGTCGAATACGGACACCCACGAAGAGTGCATATATATGCTCCTGAGAGGGGCTTATAAAGTACAAAATATGTATAAACTATCAAGATATTAGAAGTCTTGAAACACATCAATCAATATATATCATATTATGAATTCTGAATTTTTTTCTTAATTTTAAATTTTATAATATATATATATGTGCCGTGTCCGTGTCCGTGTTCGTGTCGTGTCGCGTGTCGAGTGTCCGTTTCCGTGCTTCTTAGCATATATGTTTCCTGAAACCAAATTTCTCAAATCACATATGACACCCTAGGTATAAAGTCACGAAGTTAGTTCCGCATCACTTACCGACGACTGGTTAACCACTAGTTATGGAGTTGGTTCTATATTGTTTACTCGTAATAGGTTGACCGCTATAAATTGATAGTTACGGAGTTAGTTCCACATCACTTACCAGTGACTAGTTAACTACTAGTTACGGAGTTGGTTCTATATTGCTTACTCGTAATAGGTTAACCGATATAAATTGATAATTACGGAGCTAGTTCTACATCGCTTACTCGTAGCAATTTTGGCTAGCACTATATATACTCCATACGTGTAGAGAGAAACTTACTAAACTACTAACATACACAATATCACCCGCTGTTAGTACCTGACACCTCTCAAACACTAGCATATATGATTGGAATACTCTAACCAATATAATAACATGTATAAAAACTAACAGTGTACCATAAGCTAAAAACCTTTTTTTTTCTTAGTTCTTTACCTTTTGGCATAGAATTTAAACCACTTAGTAAATGAAGAGCAACTCGTACATTTACATCTCATATTATTTCGAAATCAATTATGAGAGGATTTTATATTAGTAACAATACTAATAAAACTCATGATCATACAATTTAATGTATAATTTAAAATCATGTCATCAATTCTTTTGCAAAGAATTATTCATATAAAACAATTTAAATGCACTCACTATTTTTTCAATAGTCTTTGTTTTTCTTAAAGGACATTAATTCTAAACTTTCGAAACTCTCGAAATCCACCTGTTTGAATTTATTTTCGATCTATTTCAGTATCATTAGACTCTAATACTTATTTCGGATATTTTCAACTTCTTTTAAGATTAAGTCCCCAAAATCACTATTTAAGACCCAAATTTGTTATTCATCAAAAATAAAAATCTATATTCAAATAAAAGGAAAAGTTCATAATTTTACAGTCATGATCAATGCTTATTTACAGCTGATGTTAAATTGACATTATTGAATATGTTCATGATCCAGTAGGTTTCTGAACAAGTGTAATACTGGACAGTTTGTACATGAACACAAGTTCCCAATGGCGACTCTTCTTTCATCTTAGCCATTCAATACCTTGGTTGTCACATGACTTCTAGGCTATGCATGCTTCGAGGGATGATTTGGCAAGCCATAACAAGCCTGGATCATTCCGCTTTAACACGATATAGGTTTCCACTTTACCAACTTCATCACAGATAACATCTTCACTAAATCCAACCAAATGCAGAATATCCATTGCAGCTGGAATCAAAAGAAGCCGTTCAGGAACATAATCCAAATAACATCTGCCAGCTATAGCAAGCAAACAAATATGACATCCTCAAATTGACATAATTTGAACTTTTGAAGTCTCATTACTGTAGTGGATATCATTCAACTTTAACTTTAGGGAAACAAAATAAGAAAGACAAACCTTTGTGATTGGTTACATTCTTCTGCATTAAAGAGTTGGCCTGCATTACAATTGAAACAATTTTATCAGAGGACTAAATAAGAATTTTGATAAGACTAGAAAAGATCCCAAAGGCAGTAACAATCATGCCTTTCGAAGTCTCCTGAATTTCAGCTCGCTTGGGTGTTCAATCACATTCCTACAACAGTTGGAATAATTCATGCTTCATTAATAGCAGGAGACCAGGAAAAGAAAAATCTAGAATCAGAGTATTAGCACAACGTCCTTGTACCTATGCTGGGGGATAAACATTTGTATATCAATAATTCAAACAAAGATAAATAAGAATTTATACCTGATTATCTTCAAAAGAGTTTGCATAACCATAATTGCATCAGGAGAATTAAGTTCAGATCTCAGTGTGTCCATGGCCTTCTGCAGACGGCCACAAACAGCAGTAACTGGGTCTTGGATTCTCTTAATTTCTTGATCATCTGGATCTGGTTCATCAATCAGCATATTTGATACTTTCTGAGAGGGTACTGAAGTATCATCACGATCAAGCTCTGACTGCACAATTAAGTGTTCTTCACATTGGTGAGGACCAGGTTCTATAGAAGCCTTATTAATGTGGGCTTCATCTCTTAAACCGTCCTCTCTAATTTCCAAATCAACTGGACGAGGTTCAAAAATGGTCTTCCTAAGCCCCACTTCATTGTTCAGGTTCCCCATCTCCTGCTGGTTCATATGTAATTACAATAGAAAGAATTACATTTGAGATTTAGAATGATACAGAAAGGAAACTTGTCAATAGTGATAATCATACCTCACCAAGTGCCTTGAATTTCTTTACACCAGGGCATTTGATCAAATTCCTGCCACCAATTGGAGGAAATTCAAACATTTACTAGTGTCGAATAGCAGGAACTCGGTGAACAAGAATCTAGAGCATCCAGGAATTTTTTTTTGACAGTTGTAAAACACTCAAACTGTAATGAGATTATTCGAGGCTCCTTAATAGGATCATCTATTAAGGAGCTGTTCTAAACTTCAAGGCTCCTTGATATACATAACCGACAAAAATAGAATAAACAATCAAGTTAGAAAAAGCATACCTGATTATCTTTAAAAGAGCTTGCAGGTCCACAATTGCTTTCACAGGTTTAATTTCAGCTCCCAGTGTCTCAATGACCTTCTGCAAATGATCACAAACAACAGAAACAGGATTTTTAACTCTCTGTATATCTAGATCATCTGGATCCGGCTCATCATCTTGGTCAGGTTCAGTGTTGGACTTGATAGACCCCATCCTCCTGTACAGGTTCTCCTTTCCCTAATGGTGGAGAATTGTCATTATCATGTTCATTAAGAAGTACTAAAGAAGGATTACAAATGAAACTGGAGGAATCCCACAGAAAGAAATGATCATACCTCACAAAACCTCTTGGACTTTATTGAATTAGGGTGTTCAATCTCATTCCTGTCAGCGATGTGAAAAACTTTTAAGCAGCCATAAATGCAGGAAACAAGCCAGAACATGAAAGAAAAAGCATCACAAAATTTTGGATATTTGTGCAATGTCAACTCTCACGAGGGCTTTACAAGCACAACAATTTGTTACAATAATGCTCCTCAACATACTAAACAACATCAACTAAATGACATCACCAAGTTAGAAATGCATACTTGATCTTCTTTAAGAGAGTTTCAAGGTTCATAGTCGACTCTGTAATTTCAATTTCAGTTCTTAGTGTCTCAATGGCTTTCAGTAGACGACCCCACACAGCAGTCAGAGACTCATAGCATCTCTGTCTTTCTACATCATCTGGATCTGGGTCATCAATTTGCATATTTGATGAATCCCACAAAGCAACAATCCCATTATCAGCATTAGGATCTGAGTAGAGAAATTTTGCATGACACTCATCTGAATCAAGTTCTTTAGAAGCCTTATTGATGTAAGCTTGGTCTCTCAATTTATCTGGCATTGCTTCCATGTCATCTGGATCAGGTTCAACAATATCATAGCAGGGCTCCATCTTACTGCTCAGTTTCTCCATATCCAGATGGTAATTACCCTGAAAACCATCAGCATCAGGTTCATACATATCTTGATCAAAAGAATGTTCATTACGGTCCAACTCATGATTAGGTCTCAAACTTCTTTCAGTATTTTTATTTACTCTTACAGGCAAGTTTAAGCTAGAATCATCAGGATCAGGTTCTAGCAATTCAGTTTCCATTGAACCGTTTACAGGCGCATTTGCTATACGCCGGCATGCAGCTGCAACTGAAGCTTCACGAGCACTTGCTAACTGATCTGATATACTTCCCCCAAGCTTTTGAGAGACGCTTCTACTCTCTGCCACATAGAAAGTTTCAGTATCATGTTCAGGATGTTTGACTCTGCTCAAGTTATGTCCCCTTGATTTCGTCCAATCCAAACTAGCAGCTTCTTGGTTGAGCTGTGCCAGACATTTTAGAGAGAAGTAATTTAACTTCAACAAGGTTTATGGAATAACTGTACCTTCAAGCATAAAATAAACTCAAGACTTTACCTGTTTATCCAGAGAATAGAAGTTTGCATCATGCTCAGAATATACCATGTGAGCCTGAATGAGAAGAAAATTTCTTCATTTTCCAAAAGATTCACTAGTTTCATAAAAAGGAGGTATACTTAAATAAAATTAATTATTTTACGTATTCATTCTGATGGAAAAGAATGTGTTTCTTTGTAAAACCCTCTACTAAAAAGTAAGAACAACAATAAGAGCATTTAATTGAGAAGTCGATAGTTCATGTAAAGGAGCAATATCAAAAAAAGATCAATTCTTTTGGACATACAAGTTCATGCAGAAGAGTTCTCTTTATGCTTTCATATTTTCGGAAGCCCTTGAGGTCATCAGTTCGAAGACGCAAAGATATCTCCTCTCCATGGTTCTGCAACAACAGCAATTAGAGTCGGCAAGAATACTATAACATTTATATAATCAAATACTTACTGCAGCTATACAAGCAAACTCTGCTACAAATTATTAGTTACCTTGTTGTAACCAAGAATGCACTTGGGGCTTACACCTACATAACCAACTGGAGCCATCTCAGTCATGATACCTATACGCCAGTGATGCTTTGAAAGATAAACATTAAGAGGATGAGATACTTGAAGGATGAATGGATAAGGTATCCTTATTAAATAGAAATGATTTGTCTAGTGTTACCTTGTTCATAATCGCAATAATTCCAGGATCTGCAGCAAGCATATGCATTATTTTCAATGCCTCTGAAGCTGGAGGGTTCAACTGAAAAGAGGCAAGAACCAAGTATACAGTTGAAAATTTGAAATTTACAATCAAGATGCCCTTTGCACCTTAAACACATCTCTATTTTATAAATTAATGATATTTAATGCAATTTCAGCTGCTTTATGGACTCCGATGTGATGGCACTCTAATGGTAGGTATTCCTGTTTTGTCGTTCATGACTATTAATTGAAGACCAAAAGCAAACCTGTTAATCTAACCAGGTATCATTATGGACATGCAAATACCACCTGTAGTAAATAAGGATTACGCTTTGATACAAAGGCCAGTCTTGCCTAACACTCAAAAAAGTGGTGAATTAGTGCATACACAGGAGCCATTGTGAAAAATAATAAAATTTCATCCAGCATCAATCAACATATATTGTTTAATCAATTACGGCTCTGTGCTCCTTTATGGCGAAAGATAGAAAATACAACAAAAAAACATACCTCAACCCCAGGAATCTGAAGTGTGCGAAAATCACAAAATATATAAGGTCCTTGTGGAAGTTTTAATGCAGTTGGTCTATCTGATATTCTCTGTTTCATTCTCCTTTCTTCTTCATCAAATCCAGCAATTCGTTGATCAACCTTTGCATTTTCCAGAAGTTTATTAACCTCATCCACAGAAACTCCCATCATTCTGATAGACTTCCCCTGTTAAAAAAGGAATATGCATAATTGGCATTGGATTCAAAAGAGAGAAAGTAGTTGTTTGCTTAGGAAGTGGGACATCATCTTCATATATGCATAAACTAAGCTGAGCTTTAAGATTTGATGACAAGTCATGGGGAACGCATGTCCTTCACCTAGGTCAAATAAAGACTAACCTTAATTATGATTCCATATATCAAGTACCAGAATACTTGGTGCAAGAATTTATCCTAAAAGCATTACAGAACTAATTAAATTCTTACTTGTACTAAGTCTTCTAGTACTAAGATGATTCATGAATACATGATTAAAGGGGCAGGAAATGCATGCATGAGCATAGTATATTAAGCCCATTTTGTTCACATATGATAAATAAAAGCATCATGTGTCAGCATGGGGAAGAGTAACGAGAAATCCTGTACCACAGCAAATGCAACTACAGCTATCATCAACTGTATTCGGAGAATTTTGGGGGCTACAAAAATAGCACCTCAGTTATTGAAGCCTCCTGCAAACTTAGTTTTGAGTGCTCATCAGAAAAAGGAGACAGAAGTTTTGAAACTTTATTAGCAAATTGTGGGACAATTAGCCGCATGGTATCTGCCTTGACATCAGTCAACCTCAGTAGTTCATCCCCTAGCTCTTTGAGAGATGAATCAGATTCCATTTGCACAATATACTTGTTTCCCCTCCATGTAACTACTATGCTGAGGATGGATTTTATACTTTCCATGTTTTGCTGCAGAAAATTGAAAAAACAAAGGGGAAATCAAAAAACCCATCAGTCAATATTCTCTGTCCACATTTGAACGCGTAAAGTTATGCTTATATGAAAGAGTTAGGCCTCTATAACTTTACGCACATCCTGGAAACCTAAAAACAATACCTTTGCTAACTACTTAACTTCCATTGTACACAATAACATACTTTTCTCTTCTGAAAATTGAATTTAATTATGAGACCAAAAGCAAATTGCAATACGAAACAAGACTGAAAAGTTAAATGAAGCCTGGAAACAAGAATTAACAGCAAAACTATAAGCCAACTAAAAGCCAGATTGAAATGAAGCTAACTAGGACTTGCTGATAGAAATCAAGCTACTTCTCAGCTTAAATCTATCAGTTACTACTCAGGTGTCCAGAGTAGAATTAATAAGGGATCTCCTCTTAGAGGTTCTGTGAGGACATCTCCAGAAGAGTGAAAAATCAGGAAGACAGTCTCATGGAGGGAAATACGCAGTTGATGACTTCCAGGTTCAAGTTCCAATCAACTTTTTCCATCCAAGTGCATCATCATCAGGAAGCTTCCGTCTGGTTTTCATCCCAATGCTAGCCTTGATATGCACCTTGTAAGCCAGGATAATTTCTCTTATCCAATTTAGTTTTTTGAAGATGAAAGTGACGCAATCTAGAAGCTTATCTTGGAGTCCTATAAGATTCTTCTCTTTCCATATAACATAAATGCCACAACTGAAAGTGATCATGCAGACATAAGAATCTTCTTTGGTCTGACTCCTCTGGTTCCTAGCCCATTCAACTATTCTTGACCGTTCTGCAGCTGAATGAAAGTTGTGATAGATGCCTTGAATATGTTTCCATAAAGCTGAAGAGAATTGGCAATCAAAGAAAAGGTGATTAATGGATTATGAGGCAATATTGCAAAGTTGACAACTAAGATTTGGGCCCCTTGATTCTATCCTTTGTCTTAGCCTTTGTTTGACAAACAAGTCATAAGATAAAAGATACCTTCAGCGGGTTATATTTAGACAATATCAATTCAAACCAGCTAGCCATCTAGTTTTGCTTTCTATTAACTTACAAACAAGATTTCTTAGTGAAGCTTCTTGATTTGTACCTTAACCATATTATAGAACCAGATGAATTAGGATTTGAATGTTAATCTGGGAGGTCAGCTCTAATTGTGGAGAATCTCTGGGAGGTCAGCTCTAATTGTGGAGAATCCTCTAATTTAGCAATCCCATCCCTATCCATTAATTATCTCCTTCACTTTGGCTTCATCAAGTAGCCTGTCTTATTGAATTTAGTTTTGGTCTTTTGTATAATGCACCCAATTCCTTATAATTGTCATACCAAAACCAAATATCATGTGTAGGAAAATCCCGGTGCAAGTATCACATACTCGCGATGCGGAAAACAAAAATTTTTGTTGCCGGAACGTTCCCGAAAGCCAGGATCCATGTGTCTATATGAAAAGTCAAACCA
>JANIPN010000009.1:8318339-8332879 GCA_027478595.1 Erythroxylum anguifugum
TCTTGAAAACGGGATAAAATGGGTTAGTTTTCGACTTAGGATGGAAAAGTTATGGACGTTTGAAAATCGCTGCCCATATGCATTTAGGGTTCCCGAATTACTATTCATAGGCAATTTTGGGCTGAACCTTCGGATGGATTTTTCGCCCCTTTAGAGCGGGAATCAGAATTTCCATCCTTGATGAAAAATGTAGAGGGTATTATTATCTTTAAAATGAGGTATGATATGTCCTAATCGGAGTTAGGAGTAAAAAGTTATGAGGATCGGAAGTTAGTCATTTACTATTCATAAGGTAAGTAGTTAGAAAGCAACTTTAAGCACTATTCATTTGGTTATTTTGCAATTTCGCTTATAACCTTTGCAATTGACCTTCAATTTACCCGAAATTCGAATGTGATTGAATTTGAATGAGCATGAGACCAGATTAGTATGAAAGTGAAAATGGATTTAAGATTAAAAAAATATATATAGGGATCCAACAGATAAATTTAGATTAGTCAAGGTTTTATAAGGAATCATGTGTACGTATGAGGGAATCTGTATAAGTAGTTGAATTTCGGAAACGGGATCCAACATATACTACATGTTAATGAGGTTGCAAAAGTTAATATATAACAGTTTAAAAATGTTACAATAGCTAATTAATAACATTTATAAAATATAACATAAAATCATTTGTAGCTATCAATAAATGCTATAATAAACTCAACAACAACATTCTATCAATGTCATGGAAAACTTATCTATAACATTTTTAAAATGTTACAAAATTCATATCTACTACATATTAATGATATTGCAAAAAGTTAATATATAACAGTGTAAAATTGTTACAAATAGTTAATTAATAACATTTATAAAATATAATATAAAATCATTTGTAGTTATCAATAAATGTTATAATAAACTCAACAACGTTCTATCAATGTCATGGAAAACTTATCATAATATTTTTAAAATGTTACAAAATTCATGTTTATAACCCTTTAATAATGTTGGGAAAAGCTAATCTGTAACAGTTGAAAAATGTTATAAATAGTTAATTAATATCATTTACAAAATGTAACATATAATCATTTATAGCTATTAATAAATACTATAATAAACTCAATAATGACATTTAAACAATGTTATCAAAAAATCACTTTTAACATTTCAAAATTGTTACAAAATACATATCTATAGCAATTTAAGGATATTAAAAAAGTTAATATATGACATTTTAAAAATGTTTCAAATAACTAATTTATAGCATTTATAAAATGTAATATAAACGCATTTATAGCTATCAATAAATGTTATATTAAACTCGACAATAACATGTCAAAACTATTACTAAAGCATCATATCTTTAGTAACATGGGCTGTCATAGCATACTTATTAGTGCTAGCATTTATATTAAATAGCACTTATCACCTGTTACCATATGTTGTTTTTGTTGTAGTGTACCTTATGACTAGTTATATAATACTCATATAAATAAAACCAAACTATTTTGTTTTATTAATAATAAATATTTTAATTACAAAAAAGTAACTGAAAGAAGATTAAGGTATATGTAAATACACTTGCTTTCTAGGGCACTATATTTACATAATATATTTACATAACCCCAACAAGTAGTTAATAATAAAATTAAGTTAGAAGAAAACTTATTATGATATAAAGTTACCAATATAATTTTGACATGTTAATCAATGATCCAGCTTAAACTCATGCTAAATTGGTTCCAAAAATAAAGAACCATACATTTATTTATATTGCAACAAAAATTTTGAAAGGTGGGGGAATCAGCATATTAAAGAAGCATTTAGCTAAGATCAAAGGTGATATGAAGCCTTGTAAGAAAGTTAGCTATTATATGAAATAGCAGATGAAAATTTTGCTTGAAAAGTATTAGAAAGAGAAAGACATAAGGGATACATAGCACTAAGGAATTAGTTGTGGAAGTTCTTTTTGTAGTTCTCAAGATGATCCTAGCAATGTTGAAGCTGGTATTTATACCCGTAAGAAGGGATTACTACACTTGATGTGAGGAAGAGAAGAAGACATTATGTCTTAAATTTTTTACTCTATGAACAACTCTTGGAGCTTAATATTCAATTTATAGTTCCTTATAATCCAAAATGAGTAGTACTAAGAATGAGTACTTAGAATAAAACTTTTCGAGATGCCAAGTGATTAATGATGTGGACGTAAAAATTGGATCCGAAGTTGTACCGTGAAAAGAGAGTTTTAAGTACCTAGAGTCTATCATCTAGAGCAATGGAGAGATTGATGACAATATAGTCAATCATATCAGATCAAGGTGGTTTAAATGGTGAAGTGTAGCAGGGGTCTTATGTGACAAGAAGATCTCACTCAAGCTTAAAGGTAAATTTTATCAAATGATGATTCGGCCAACCATTTTATATAGGGTGGATTGTTGGCCTACCAAATGCATACATACCACTAAGCCTTTGGTGACAGAGATGAGGATGCTTCGGTAAATGTGTGACATTACAAGAAGAGATAAGGTCCGCAATCGTATGGTGAGAGACAAATGATAGGTGGGTGGTATTAATGACAAGTTGTGAGAGACAATGATTAGGTGGTTTGGACATATTATAAGGAAACAACCCGGTGCTCCAGTGAGAAGATACAAGAAAATAATTCTTAGAGACTACAAAAGGAAAAATAGGAAGGCCTAGAAAGGAATGGGGAGAAGTGATAAAAAACAATCTGGTAGGGTTGCATCTTATTGAGGACTTGGCCCATTATAAGAAACTCTTGTGTACGAGAATGCGAGTAAATATTGGAGATATAATTATTTTTATTGTACTTCTTGTGTTGCCTATTGCATTAACTTAATGTTCAAAAATATTAGAGATGCTAGATATTTTCCTAACAATGATGAAATTGTGCAAAATCAAGAAAAGTGACCAAGTTTATTGATAGTCGTGTATAGGTTCTAAATTTCACTACTAGTAGAAATTTTTGTTGTCCTGCCATTATAATATTTGCAACTAATTTCTTATCACTTTAATGTTTTCTTCTATTGAAGAAAGTATCGAGACAAATTTTTATAAAAGATAAGTGAGTTGCAACTTAATATGTTAGGTTTAATAATAGAATGGAGGTTTCAATAATTATACTCGAAGATTATGAATTTTAATATCATTATCAATTTTGTATATAAGTTTGTGGGCCTTTGGTGAGAGAACTTCATTTGGCTAATAGTGAATAAAAGGTAATAATTAATTATTTTTATGATGTCGTGGAGAAGATGAAGTAATCAATCTGATGTAATTGCTTATATACACCTTTTGTAGTCATAAATGCAAGATGGAAAATGTAACTTTACCCTTTATTGTTTGTTATTGGGCCATTTTCAAATATGAGTGTTTATTTTACTTTAAGTCTTATAAAGAAAATTAAAGTTGATAGGAGAATGACATTAACTACCACAATGATATAAAGGAAATTTGTCAAAGTGACAAACGTAATTCAATTATATATTTCCTAAATGTTGTTACTTGTATGAAATTAATCATCACTTTATTTTGTTTATTAGGTCTTTTTATTATCCTATAAATGCCTGGTGAGACCAATTCAGAATTGATATTCCAAAATTATAAAGCTTTACAATTCAAATTTTGAGTCAATATGTAAGTGTAATTATGTGTGAAAGAAGTTGGAGTATATTTGAATTCATTCATTCCAAGAAAAGAAATAAATTGAAACACCAAAGATTGAACAATTTGGTCTTTGTTCAATATAACTTAAATGTTAAGTCCTAGGTGATCTACCTGGTTCCTAAAAACTCTAAGTAATGTGATATTTAAAGAAATTTATGATTGAGCACTAGAAATATATGAATTAGCATCACATATGTATATGATGTAATTTAATGTAACAAAATGTGAAATGAAGTATTGAACCACTAAGCTATATATCAACCTAGCCCAATATATTTCCATTTTTATGCTTATATTATTCATACGTAGTATAACCATCACTAACATGTAAACATTTCAATTTATATCCCCTAGCCTAGTTTAAAAACTAACCCAACCAATTTTGCAAATTAAACGTACTAAATTAGCCTAAATAATTTACATTAGGAATCTTCGACCATATATAACATATATAACTCACAATTTATCTATGTAATTTTTCTAACATTATAAAATCAGACATAATGGATATTTACTCTCCATTACGCATAAAACAAAATTCATAACTCTAAATAATTAGTAATGCATCAAAATAATAAAATTATAGTTGCAGTAGAAAAAAAATACTTAAATGATACTAAAAAAATATGGTGAAGAAAAATAAAAGTAAGCTCTAGGTTGCACTATATATGGCTACAAAGGGGTTAAAGGTTTGGTTAGCACTTTAAGAACCTAAATGAAAGTTGACAATTCGGAGAAGACATATGAGGAATATAGTGAAAATTGAGAAAATACAGGTTGAACACGCCTTCTATAGGGTAGAAAACAACACTGACATTGTACATTCAAGTGTCATGCGCTACACTGACATCGTTACATTATCAGTGAAGAAACCAAAAAGAGTGGAGTTCCACTTGCTAGCTCCTAGATACTCTAAAAATTTCCAAGGGAGGTGAAACAATCCTATTATTTGAGGAACCTGATGAAGGATAGTAGCTGAGTTATAGTTCAGGCGTGGCCTCACCTACAATATGAACCCAGTACCTTCTGATAGGCACAACGTGGTTTACATCTACAGCTAGAGGGAATTCTGAGAGAGAGGGGAAGAAGCTTAAGGTACTAAGGAGTTTGGAACCAAAATGGGGAAATTGATTGTGTGTATGGAGGGAGGATAATGTCTGACGGAAAAAGCTGAACTAAGAGGAAACAAAAAAAGTTAGAAGAGGCTAACACAAAAAGGGAATGAAAAGGAGAAGAAAACTGTAGTAATGAGGAAAAAGTACAGGGAACTAAGCTGGTAAAGAAGACTAAGCATAATAAACAAGGATAAAGGCTGTGTTTGGTAAACAGCTAATAAGCTGTTTTTTAGTTGATTGACCCATTTTTAAAAGTTTGATCATATTAAAAAGCTGTTTTAGTGTTTGGTTATGAGCTGATTAGATTAGCTGATTCAACTCAATCAACTCTTTTATGAAAAGCTCCAACATAGGAGCGTTTGTAAGCAAACAACTATTTCAGCTTTTTGCAATGACCATAAAACCAATGACTAATGGGGACGGGAGTGGCCACGCTTGCATGTTATATAAAAGCCTTTGTCTTTGTCGTTGTCTGCTTTATGTGATCCCTTATGTCTTTATATCTGGTTTATGTATTTCTTATTATTTGTATGTGATCACTTTGTCTACATTTTCTATTAGATTTGTGGTAGCGTTGTTCCCCTTTGTTGCTACATTTTTATCTTTTTATTGCCTAACTTAAAAATGATATTTTAATTAGCAATTGGAAGAATGCAAGCTTTAACTTAAACCAATCCATTGATGCACTAATTTCAATTCAATATTTTTGAGTTTATGTGTTTACTAGTATAATTTCTAGTAATGATTATAGTTCTGAATAATATTCACAAGTTAATTCTACTACTTAATTTAAATTAAGAGTTCAAATAATTTTAAATTAAGTAATAAATATCAATATGATGATAATGACAATGATGATGATGATGATGATGATGATGATTATTATTATTAAATGTTCTATGCTTTTTTTTTAAAAGTTATAAACTTAATTTTTGTATAATTAAATATCTATAATTTAAACTCTTATAAGAATATTCAACGAAATACTAAGATTTATAATATTCATACCCTTATTTTTTTTAAGGTCATGTCCTTATAAGTCATTTTACATATAAACAACTAATTTTACCAAATATTTCTATCAAACAGCTAATGCAATCCGCTGGTCAAATCAGCTGATAGAATCAGCTATCAGCTAATACAATCAGCTGTTTGCCAAACAAGGCCAAAGTAAATAGAAGAGAAGAGAGTTTGGGGACAAACTAAGCAGGAAAAATATAAAAAGAAGGCAGCACACAAAAAGAGAATGTCTGATTACAGAGAAATACATGGAGCTCAAAGAAGCAAGATGAATAGTGAACTCAGCAAGATGAATAGTGCTGTTGTTGAAATTTATGGTCAGCTGTTTTGAATTCAAGCTTAATGTGTTTTAGGCAACCCAAAGTCGAATCGAGCTTAGGCTCGTATAGAGCATCTTAAGCTTAATAAGGTTTTGGGGTGGGCTTGGGCTATAAAAAATGTGTCAAACTGAGCTTAAGCCATCGGCGGCTTAAACCAGTCCTGTCTATAGTCATTCATACCTTTATGTAAATGGAATTACGTCCGTATATCTTTGAGAAGCCCATAAGAAATTATCTACATTTGGCATTGCCACTCCAGAACGTGTTTATTCTTTAACACCTTTCTTAAGCCGTATTTTTTCACCAATTTATTCCTTTTCTCCATTTTTGTTGATGATTTTCTAACCAACTTTATTTAATTTCTCTAACTCTTGGACTTTTCTATTACATTGATCATTTTTAATTCATAATCAAAATTAGATAAATTAAAACTCTTTTTAATTTATCTTTAATTCTCCAATTAAACAATTTATAATCGTAGATCAAGATTGGCGCCTAGTAACGTATCATAACCATCCAAATATTTAGGAATGTCAAAGTAGTTTTGACTACCCTTTCTGTGCATAATTTTTTTCGTATAATTAAATCATTTCATCATATAATATTCCGATTAGACATAAAGCATAAAATTAATGTCTACTTTATTTTGAGTCTAATCATATTAGTTCTCCGTCATTAGCTATCGATTCAATTAATGACATTTGTAAAGTATTTACAAAAACATCATTTCACCTTAGCCAAAGATTTCTTAAATCAATATTAATCGAGAACAACGAAATATTCTCCCTAATTACTTTAGGATGATGAATCCTATCTTGATCACTCAACTATTTCCATATAGTTCATGCTACATCCAATGACTATCGATTAAACGACCTATGATTAAATAAATTATAAGTAATATCAAAACATAGCAATTCCATACAAGATAACTTTGATGACTTCAAATCAAAGAATCACTTATACAATCATCACAATGAGAATTTCACAGACATACAAGTAATGTTCCAAATGGATTTCTCATATCGGACTCGTTCAGTGAACTTGTTCTCTAGCAAGCACCCACACGTTTATTTAAGTATCTTTATACTTTAGCCTGTGAAATTAACTACTTTCTTTATAAGAAAAAACAAAAACGTGTGCTAGTCCTTTTACGTTCTATTAATGTCCAATCTTAATAGAACAATAAATAGGAACATTTAGGAATAATACATAAATGCAATATAAATCTCGTAATTATAATCTCATTATAATTTCATTTGTAACGTACAATTATCCCATAGACTTTATCAGGCTTTATCAAATACATCTAAACATGTACAAGATAAAAATTGCCTTTAAATAATTTATCATTAAACTATAACCAAAGCAATTAGCTGCGGGGCATAAAACAACAAATATATATTAGACTACGCCATAGAATCATCAAGTTTGCAATTGATTAAAAAAAAAGGAGAATTTCAATAAGGTTGTGCTTCTGTTTGAAAATAAGATTCCTCAACAATTGCGTCACTCATAATTAAGATAAACTTGATTTTTAGGGTTTGTTTGATAGTGCGGTTAACAATAAAATAGAATGAAATATGAGTTTATGATAAAATTGAATGAAATAAGATAAAAGAAGAAGGTTTTACATTATATCTTATTTCATCATAAAAAGTAAAAATGAGTTACCTCCGATTTGAAGAGTTTAGGATGAAGTATAAAATGATAAATATATACTACCTAATATACTCTCAATAATTTTTTATAATATTAATCATATCCTCAACTCTAATAACAAACAACAAAACAATATATCTCATTCTATCAAAGATAGAATAGTCATTTATTATTGTTATTCATATATTACATTTTATTCTATCCATCTTCCAATCAATATTTCATAAACTCTTTTTATCATCTAAATAATAATTTTTTAATATTACATCTATTTACGTTCAATTCGATTATAAATCATTTACTTCTATTACGTTTCATTCCATTAAAAACCTTACTTTTTCAACCAAATATAGCCTTAGATTGCACCTGAGAATTTATTGGGGACCAATTTAGTTTGGTATTTAAACAACTAAAAGATAACAGACGTATGGACCAATGCTCATCATGGCTTTCCATATCTATTATTAATTTATGTATTCTGTTTAGATTTGCCCATGCTCATAAGCAAACATACTGTACGTAGACACAGAGACGACGAATGCAGACATTAATCGACTCAACTAGAAGTTTTGGCACCCAAAATTTTAGAAAGCTCCTTAACTATAGGTTTCTCTTTAACATCGTCTCCCTTGTCCAGTCGCCATTTCGATGATGTGTCCTCTGCCTGAAATCAGAAGGTCCAAAGTTCATATAAGTAAAGGGAAAAGCACAGCGGAACACCTCTAGCAACAAACCAGGCAAGTCAGAACATTTAGCATAGCATACCCATGTTCTCAATGGCGCCAACTGCTGTCTGATTGTCTCAAACTTCGGCTGAACAAGATCCTTTCCTTTTGTTCGAATATCATCGCTCTGCAAGGATAAATTTTGATCTTATAAAACTATGGTTGACTGCATTTAAGTAAGAAGAACTGCAGAAACAGGGCATTGTTTTTTATGTTTAAAACAATGTAAAGACGATTAAAGTTTCCTATAAATTGTATGCAAGCATTATGTATAAAGCGTCAGATTGCAACTCCCAAGTCACTTACATTGTGAAGCTCCAGCTTAGAGGCAGCCCAGCTCAAAACAAGTGTAGCGCCACCAAATACAATCACAGTAGAAATTATAAATGCCTTGCCAACTGCAGCAAGTTTAAGCAAATGGGAAGCTTAGGATACGTGGTTAGAGCCTAAAATTCGGTAAATAGAAGCAAGGTTGAAAGAATCAAAGAAAGGAGCATACGTTGAGTGAGGCCTTGAGAAGCAGCTTTAAGTTTGTCGGGATTGACAGGGGTATATTTGTCCTTTCTCAGCTCATTGGCTGTCGACGCCGATACCCAATGCTCTTCCCCAGGCAATTCCCATCTGCCAAATTCTCTCAGTCTCAAGTCTCAACCTTTAGCAAAAGAATTAAGATCACAAACAAAAACAAAATCGGAAGTGGACCTTTTGGGACCGAAGGTGACCCGAGGCAGAGAAACATAAGCTCGGAGAGGATTGAGTAGATCGGAAGACGCAATAGAAGAAGTGGTGCTGTCAGCATCGGAGGCGGAGCGTAGAGTCCATTTGGAGGCTGTGGAGAAGGAGGATGCTGATGATGCTTTAGAATGCTCTCCGTAAATGTTGGAAGGAAGAGAGTGTCTTAGGACCTCCGGAAGCACGTCAGCTTGAAAGCCCACGACATTATCGGTTGGGAATTCCTTTGAGCCAGTGGAAGGGACGGATTTTTCGGCAAGGCGGTTAACGGCGTGTTTGGATTCTTGAAAAAAGTAAGCTCCTTCTTTACCTGCTAATCTCCCACCCAGAAAGCTCATGTTCTTCTTGGTTGTTCTTGTCTTTGGTCCCTGCGTGGAATATTGATTTAGTTAATTTAACTTTATAGACGTGCTCCGCAAGTTTGTTCACGTGGACAAGTTAACATACATAGGTAGAATGATTTAACAACTATGCAAATCATAATTTATTATAAAATTTTATTACTATAAATATTAATTATTTTAAAATAATAATTAAATCAAGATTTTTATTTGCACTTGTAAATAAGATAATTAATTTTTTATATTTTATTTAAAAATATATTGTGTATAAATAATTAATAATCAATTTGATTGATTTTTAATATTGATAAATGAAATTACATAATTTTTAATATTTTTTTAATTTATGATATTAACGTTGTAATAGTCATATAGAAAGATAAGTATGTTCTACACTTGTCTTTTTATGAGGATCTTGTGTATTAAAAAGTTTTAGACCATAAATCCCGTTTGAGGTCCTTGTTAAACGGAAAAAGATTGGGAGTGTAAGATTCTTAAAAGACAAGGCTTGAGAATTGATGTTCGTTGAGAGAAAGAGCTTGTGTCTTGGCCAGCATACTTGGAATTTACACTACAGTCTTGCTTTGTTTAAGCCTAATCTCTAATGGTATCTGCTTAGAGCATGAAGATCTGGTGTCCTCGCGTGCCGTCTGACTAAGGGCAGCCTGGATGTTATTGATTGTGACAACATTATTCTTGATGAGAGTGAGTAAGGAGTCTTCCATAGCTATGAGTGAAAAATCTCTACCCAGTGACCCTGTCCATCTTTCTTCTACCCTTTTTATTGTCAATTTTCCTTCTACTGTAAAACGTATCTAATTTAATCATATAGAATACCTTATAGAAATAACTCATCTTCCTTAAGAAAGTCGTGTTTCAAATACTTCTTTACCTTTGCATAGTCATTATAATATATATTCTCATAACCATTATTAGACAAGAAGCATAAGATCTATCATTTCCACACATTGTCCAAAAGCAAAATAAATCATCGAAAGTTCTCGCCTAGAACATTGTGGTTTAAAAGCTATAACTGCAGAGCAGTATGTGAAGCTCGAGATTCCCAAAGAGCTCATCTCTGTTTGGAGATAACAGACCCATGTACATCTTTATGTTGGATCTATTCGTCTTGTTCTTACCCTTCATAGAAGAAAGGGAATACCTGTTATAGCTAGGATATCTCTTTAGACACTGCTTATACTACGTACCAAAGCGCCTTAATTGGTACTCTGTTGACAACCCTCAATAATGGAAATACCATCCTCACCATCGCCCTTAATTTAATATCAGGTTAGATGATCCTACTTTGTCTGAACAATTCCAAGTTTAGATCTAAATCACTATAGCAGAACAAGATCCTACAGTTATTATGGTCATTCTACACCATCAGATGATCTACCGTTTACATAATTATGCCATAGATCTAAATTTTCCCAATTCCACTTTAGATGCTTTGTACGTGGTAGCAGATAGAACTCTTAACCAAACTATCACCATTCAAATTCCAAAGTAACTACCACTGAGGGAGCTTGAAAAGCTAATACCGACTGAATGGATTACTAACTACTAGAAAGTATTTCATAATCACCATAGGCATTCTTTCCACACCACCACTCCTCCAATTCTTCAAACCCTTTGAGATGCCTCAGTCAGATCAATTTACACCAGGCCTAGTGAAGATCAACCTGGACCCTTAATAACCTCTGGTCATATTTTGATGATTCAACCAGTGTTCTCGCGTAAAGAAGGCAAAGATAGACCTTCGATCCATTATTTCAAATCAGATGGAGAACCTGTATACATTAACCATCATCGTGGACATTTTGTCTGGGATGTAGATCATCCTTCTATTTGTGAACCAAATTATGAAGTATGTCTGAACCCTGATTCAGATAGTAATGATGATGAACTTTATAATTGACGACGAAGGAAGAAGAAGAACAAAAGTAAGGAAACCTATAATTGTCAACCTGCTTGACAATTCCGCTATCAACATGAGGATCATGATGATGATTCTAAACCTTAGATTGAGAATCCAAGACCAAGACTTAGAAGTATTTGAGCATTACTCAAAGTTGTTGACAAGGAACCTTTGTTCCATCTAGAGTCAATCTCCATTAGACCTCAACCAATTATTTTATCTCTTGCTTCTATGCCTTCTCCAATTCTGTGTATAATGGCTAATCCCTATGAGGAAGATTCCCCCCCCCCCCCTGGAGAGACGTATAAATGATCAACAAAGGGCTATCTATAACTTATATATTTGTGTCTCTGGCATGAGTGCTCATGGAACAATGATTTCAAATTCTGTTGATGAAACTCTCAACTAGCATTCTGAATTTATGCATAGTAGTTAACTCCTAGTGTGTAAATGTGTTTGATATGTTATTTCAAATTACAAAATTTAAGATAAAATAAAAATCGGGAAAATTTTAAATGTTGAAAAATAGAAGCTAAAAATAGGTTGTTAATCTTTTTAAAATTTTAATTTGATTAAATGGGAAAAGGAGTAAACAAATAAAACATATAGGGAGAAACAATAACAATAAATTTAAATGTATCTAATTTTTTACAATTTTTTTAATTTAATATTCAACCTTTTAAAAAATTAGTAAATAGTTAATAAAGACAACGTTTTGACATAAGTTGTATGGGTTTTGAAAGATTAACAATTGAAAACTTTTAAAAGTTGATAATAAAATTAAAATTTTTAAAAGATTAGATATTAAATAAAAAATTAAAAGGATAGAAACTTGAAATTAATATCTATACGGTAAAAAGTGCATTTTGAACTTTAACATTTTCGCTACAATACAATTTGAATCATAACATTTTCAAAATATGTAAACTAAATCTAAATGGACAGAAAATATTTAACGAGGTTAACTTTTTCAAGTTAAATGTGACGTTAATACTTACTTGGCATTATTTATTATTCTTACAATCTTAAAATAGGTCCCCCTATCACATGTATAACACTTGACATACCACTGTTAGATTTTAAAAATTAAAATTAAAATTAAAATATTTTCTGGTTATAATAATTAATCTTAATCCCTAAAAATTTAGTTAATCTATTAACTACCCCTTATAGAGAGATTAAAAAAAGGAAGGAGAATGCCAACAATTATGAAACTGATATCATTTTTCAATGTTACCTCCTTCACATTCACATATTTACTTTTGTTATGCAACTCATCCACCACTCCATTTTTAGCTATCAACATCAATGAGCTTCTCTCTCCATACCTTATCCTCTCATCCACCTCCTCACCCGTCGTTGATCTTTCATACCGCTCCTCCCTCACCATCCTGTCATCCTTAATGCTTACCTCTCCTCCTATGTAGACTCACATGCTACCTTTCTCCCTCCTCCCTCTCCGACCTCCTCAACTTTGACATCCTCCTCTAATACTTTTCCTAGTCCGACTTCCACTAAATCTCTCCCTCTAACATCCCGTCACCACACTCTTTCATATCATCAGTTGCACCTTCTCTAACTTTGGCTTTGCCAACATAACTTGCATTCCTTCCACCAACAATTTCGCTCCACTCTCTCGCTCCTTATTCCCCCTCATACGCCACTAACTTGTCCCTCGTCAAAACCCTTCTTAGTTTATATGTTTAAAGTAGAGTTGAATCTCAACAAATTTCTCTTAGTTTACATGGTTGCCTCCTAATTTTATAGCTAAATTCAAACTATTTCATTATATGAAAACTTGCATAATGAAATAGAGATATGAAGAAAAACTTAAAGTGAAAGATATCCTCGTATGACTGAGATCTATTGCTTCCATTTTTAGGCTAAAGTAGCTCAACCTTTACCTCACCTTCACAATAAACAACACCCACCAAACAAATTCCCATAGAAATAACAAAAAAATCAGAGCTTGATAAAGATGTGAGAAGGGATCTTAATAATCAAGATCTCTTCTTCATCAACACGCGAGTAAGTGTATGAGAGAGTGTGCTACCAGTATGATTATTGATAAGATATAAAGAACTACTAACAACCTAAAAAAAATCGTTGACAATGACTATTAGTACTCACTAACAATCAAGCAGTAGGTCCTTTTGGTTCCTTCACCTTCCATCTCTCTCCTTCTCCTTGTAATCATAATTAACACACACACAAAAACATCTCTCTTTTTTTAAGAGTTTGGATCCTCTGTCTAATATTATGGTGTTTTATTCTGTCTTATGAATAGGGATGGCAATGGGTAGGGTTTGGTTCGGGTATTACTCAACCCATATCTATATCCATTTTTTATGACTCATCCCATATCCATATCCATATCCATCGGTTTTTATGATTTACTACCCATATCCAAATCCATTGGATTATTCGGGTTTTTGTATATCCATTGGATTATATAGCACATAAAAATATAACTTCTAAATTGAAATATGAAGAGCAAATTTTTGTGAACGATCTAAATCAAAATTAACTTAATAATAATAAGTCAAGATTTTGATTTGTATGTCTTAAAAAAACCATAAAATTGGAATAATAAAAATCATAATGTCTAGTGCAAAGATAAGTAGGAAACATATATTTTTCATAGTCAATAACTAAAAAAACTAAAACATCCAAAACTTCAAACTGTCTTTGTGTTAACTCTACAAGGACCACAACATTCAAAACTCTATCTCCATATCATTTACATTATTATCATCCTATAAGAAAATAAAATATGTTAAAAAATAGAGTCAAATAATAAGTTATTAATATTTTAAGTAAATAAAATAAATGATGAGAAATAAAATAAATTACCAAATCAATCATTTCACCTGGTTCCTCTTCGCTTGCATCAGCATCTTCAAAGATCGAAGCAATCGCATATAAACTTTGTAAAGCAGAATCTGTAAGGAAAATTCAATATGAAAATTGTACATATAAGAAGTTTCAAATACAAATGTTGCAAATATTAATAAGGAAATATGTAT
>JANIPN010000009.1:8352536-8363472 GCA_027478595.1 Erythroxylum anguifugum
CTTGAACTTTAATACACTTTTTAAAAAAAAAGGGTAATTAGCTATGGCTGTGGCTATCATCAATTAAAGAAAAGGTTAAATCTCAAAATTGATTACTCATAGGATAAAACAAGGTAGATAATAATCAAAGAAAAATAGGCCAAAACTAGTTAAATCTTAATGTTTTTATCATTTTGATATGATCTAAACAAGAATAACAAAAAAAAACAAGTTCTAGAATCATCCAAATATATATGATAAATATACAACAAAGAATAAAAGAGTACAATATAATGATGTATTTGCAATTAAGCTCAAAATCTCACATTTATGCTTAATATGTGTAAATAATATGCACAAATTCAAATTTATACTTTATTTTGTATATTCATTGATTGTATTATATAATTTAAAATAATTTTAACTTTTACAAAATTGAATGAAAAATTTTCGCATAAGATTTTCCAACATATACACTTATTTGGATTTTCCAATTTACTTAATTATACTGTCAAATAATTAAAATTAAGAAAAATAAAGTTGAGACATCAATAAGAAGATTAGTATTGAAAAAGTTTCCAGTAAATTTCAATTATAGTATTTTAATTATATTTTATTAAATCTTATTCATACATTTATGTAAATCTCACGTAATTATATAAATAAAATTTAATAAAACATAAAGATTCGACATGTTTCGGCATATGAAACGTCCAAATTAGAGAACAAGGCTTTTGTTTTTCACATCTCTTTTAAATTAATTTTCAGCAATCGAGAAATGTTTATAAGAAGCAGATTTAAAACTCACTGCCTTACGCGTCGTGGTTCTATTGGAGGGAACACGTAGGCTGCTCGCAGCGAAGTGTTATTCTTATTCATCTCGCTCGGCGTCTGGGCAGGAAAATTGAAAGAGGGATAGAACTTTCGGGAAAAAAAGAGAGAAGACATGAGACGATCAGAATGGGTGACATTGTTGATAGGTGTTTTGATAATGATGTTCGGTTGGAATCTGAGTTTCGCACTTTACGGGCCATCATCGCCTGTACTCCAACTCACTCCCTCCAACTTCAAGTCCAAGGTATGATAATACTTCAGATTTCTACATCTTATCCATTTCCATTAGGTTATGGTGTTATTCAATTCCTATATTCAATGATCCAATATATGGGCGGTCTACTAGTACTAGTACATGATCAGTTTCATTTTGCCTTCAGCAAATTTTGAAACTTCGTAAATGATATAGGTGTTAAACTCGAATGGAGTAGTTTTGGTTGAGTTCTTTGCTCCTTGGTGTGGACATTGTCAAGCTCTCACTCCAACGTGGGAGAAAGCGGCTACTGTTTTGAAAGGTGTTGCAACTGTTGCAGCTCTTGATGCTGATGCCCACAAGTCTCTTGCTCAGGTTCAACTCAGAACTAAACAGCGTCATTATTCCAAATCCAATCTTTTAATATTCTTGTTGTTGGTGGTTTGATTGACAAAGTGTTATTACGGAGCAGGAATATGGCATCAGGGGCTTTCCAACTATAAAGGTGTTTGTCCCCGGAAAGCCTCCAGTAGATTACCAAGGAGCTAGGGATGTAAAACCTATTGCGGAATTTGCACTCCAGCAGGTCTGATATGGGTTATTGGTTTCAGGAGTAATTTGATACACACAAACACACACACCCTTTAATTTTATCTTGCATATGATCGAACCATGTTGGTCATCTTACAGGTAAAGTCACTCTTGAAAGACCGTTTGAGTGGAAAATCAACCAGTGGTTCCAGTGAGAAATCTGAACCTAATGCATCTGTAGAATTGAACTCTCGCAACTTTGATGAGCTGGTGCTCAAAAGTAAAGAACTTTGGATTGTTGAGTTTTTTGCACCTTGGTAAGTGTTTTGGTAGTTTTTCTACTCATCCTAGATTGAGCTGAAAGTTGCTTGCTGTTAATTATTTATTTACAAAAGTAGTTGCAATGTATTGAACGATACATCTGTTCCATATAACTTGTGGCTTGACAAATTGTTTCTTTAATGTCTTTATCAAATGACAGGTGTATGGTAAAGTTGTGCGTTGTAGGTTCATAAAATTAACATATAGGTGATCATATATCGCATATAAAAAATTAATTATGTATACCTCATAACATGTCATTGACAAAGGTATTTAATGAAATACAATGTACTGATGTTCAATTAACAAGCTATAACATGCAACAGATTATTGTTATAACTGGAGCTCGGGTGAATTATATTTGTAACAAGTTAAGCATGATTAATATCTATGCTCCAACTTGAGGGAGAGTGTTACAAATTAGATAAATTCAAATAATCTATTTAGATATGATTGTATTAGTTAGGATTGATATTCTACTTGATCATAGGAGATTATTCTGTAAATTAGTTACTACTAACCATTATAAATATGTACCAATACTCTGTATCTTTTCTTCATAACGTTTCTCTAGAGGATGATTTGAGATGTTGTCATCAAACTAATAACTTTTCCTTGTTGATAGAAAATTAACATGTGTGTGTTCATTTATCTCCAATTTTTCTCGTAACTTACTACAAGATTTTATTCTATGAATAATGTTGCAAAGTATGATGTATAATATTCTTTCCAAGGTGTGGACATTGTAAGAAATTGGCTCCTGAGTGGAAAAAGGCTGCAGCAAACTTGAAGGGAAAGGTGAAGCTGGGTCATGTCGATTGTGATGCTGAGCAGGTAATATTGAGCTCTACATGTATTTGTACAAAAATAATTCTTTAAGGAAAAAGAGTCGTAATTGTAGAAAAATAGTTTCAATTTTAGTGTATCCTAATTCATTTGATTTATATGGTCAAAATTATGTTTTATTGCTTTCTAGAAGCATTCAAATATTTTGCTAATGGATAGCAGTGCTTCAAGTACATTGATGGGATCCCAACTCGAAATTATCTAAAATATAACTTAAGTTATCAAAGTTAGATTGATTGATGTAGGACAAATAGAAGTGTTAACTAGTAGCTAAAACTTATAAAATTAGGAAATATATCTTGAGTATCAAGTTTTTGGTCTGATTTTTAGCTTGGAGTATTGAAATTTGAGATTTGGTATAGGAGAGTTTTTAGGTTTTGCTTGTTGAAAATTTGGACTAGGATTTTAGGTTTTAATATAGCTAGAATTTAGGCTTGATATGACTAAAATTTTGGATTTTGGTTGCTAAAATCTCTATGTTAGAATTGCTCAAATTTAGTGAAGAACACAAACAATGTAGAGTAGGAATCTAGGAATCACTTATAGTGTCTAAGAATCACTCTTATAAGAAAGTATCACATCTTCTAGTTGAAAACTCAAATTTATAGAAATTTAAATCCTATTTTAATAAAAATTTTGTAAGTCCTCAACAAGTAGGATAATATATCTAAATTAGAATAACATATTTGACTTACTACTATTGCTTATCTAATACAAAATCTAAATTTAATCTAAATATCACCCCTTGTTTTTGCTATAATCTCAATTCCCAACTTTCATTCCACCAAATTAAAGCTTGTGGTTGGCCTAGTTTTTCTCTTTTATTTCTTTTGGACTTTAAGATCTTTTGCATCAATTTTACTAGCTTGTTTGAAGTTGTCTTTGACATAAAATGTGATAAATACTGATCATATAAGTCTGGACTCAAACTTCTGAAATTCAAGTATTGTCAAAAATTGATCTTCCTTTTTACTTTATAAGAAACTGTTGATATCCTCTAGCTCTTGTGGGTTCATTAAGAACATCCTCTATCTCCTCCTTACGAAGAGGAGTGGCTGGAATTTTTGCAGCTAAAATCAGAGATTACGTACCATCATGTTCATTATAAATAATTAAGTCTACAACATTAAAGATATGACTAATTCCCATTTCACTTGGTAGTTCCAAACATAAGTATTAACACTTATCTTTTTGAGGATCTTATAAGGTTTAATACTCCGTGAATGAAGTTTCTTATATTTCCTTTTGGAGAATGCTCTAGATGGATCCTTACCATTACCATATTTTCTTTATTGAATTTCACCAATCGACAATGTTGATCAACATGTTCTTTATAAGTCAAATTGTTGGTTTTTATCGTTCTTTGTACCTCATCAAAGATATCCCTCATGGGTTGTGCAAAATATTAGCTTCAACACTAACACTTCTTATTTGCGGTAAAGGAACCATATCAATGGGTTTTCTTTTTGTTGAACTCCCGAAACTATCTAAAAAAAACTCTTGCCAATTGACCTATTTATAGAACTGTTGTATGAAAATTCTTCCATAGGAAGAATTATGTTCCAATTATTCACATGTTCTTAGTAATATTGTTAGGGGCTTCAACATGAACTTCCTTAGTAATATTATCAACTATGGTACGTGTTTCAATTCTATCTCTGAAGTCTCGCATGTACTCTCTTAAGTGTTATTGGTTGGTTTTTTTTGTCTTGGATACCTTGGTAGGCGTTAATTTCGTAACTTCACTTGCTTTTGATTAGTTGTAGTCGCTTCATTTTGGATTTCACTTTCTTTACCCTCGACATCCAGTGTTTTGCTATTCAATGTTGTTTTCTAGACTAATACTTAGAGCACCTGGTGGTAGAGGGTCATTAAGGTTCAATCTGTTTATAACTCGAAAAACTCAAAAGTATTTTTTTCCCTTTTTGGTCATTGAATATTCTTCTAGATGGCCTCCAACTACATGCTGCCATTGTGAATCAGAGCTCTAATATTAAATTGATGTAGGATAAATAAAAGAAGTATTAACTAGTAGCTAAACCTCACAAAATTAGGAAATATGGCTAATATTAGACTGCTATATCAAGTTTTAGATCTGAGTTTCAACTTGGAATGCTGAAGTTTCAGATTTGGTATAGATGAGATTTGCTTGCTGAAAATTTACTCTAGGATTTCAGGGTTTGATATGGTTGGAATTTAGGCTTGATATGGATAGAATTTAGGGCTTTGATTACTGGAACTTTAGGTTAGAATTGTTGGCGTGTGGCAAAGAACAAAAATAATGGATAGTAAGAATTTAGGAATCATTCCCAAGGTCTAATAAGCATCTCTACAAGAAAGCATCACACTTTCTGATTAAAAAATCAAATTTGTAGAAAGAAGATTCAGGATATGTTGTTATTGAAGGGCTGACTATACACTTATTTATAGAGATGTTCTTAAAACTCTTATTTCTGTAGGAAAAAGGTTCCTAATAAATTTAAATCTTTTTCTAATAAAAATTCTATAAGTCTTAAACACCTAGGATAATATATCTAAACTAAAATAACATATTTAACTTAATCCTAGTTCTAATAAAAAAATCGTAACATAATCTAAATTTCAGCTCTTGTCTTTATTGTAAACTCAATTCTCAACCTTTATCCCACCGAATTAAAACTTATGGATGACTAAATTTTTCCTTTTTATATTTTTTTTGTAGACTTTAAACTCTTTTGCATCATTGATAGAACATATTTCTTGAGCCTTTGGTTTTAGCACAAAATTTTGTTCATGGTATAATGCTCTTCAAGATCTCTGGTGATGAAAATAGATAGCAATCAGGTTTTTTGCTGTTATACTTCTCATTTGAAGTGGCTATTGACAGTGTGAGGTTTCCAGTCCTTGATGAGCAGGTTCAAAGTGCAAGGATTCCCTACCATCCTGGTATTTGGGGCTGATAAGGACTCCCCAGCACCTTATGAGGGTGCTAGAACTGCCTCTGCTATTGAATCATTTGCTCTGGAACAGCTGGAATCAAATGTTGCACCGCCTGAAGTGACTGAGCTAACTGGACCAGTAAGCCATCGCACCCACCCGAAGAACATCTCAGATTATATCAGTTTCCTTTTCCATGAAATAAGTACTCTCTTTTCTTTATAGGATATAATGGAAGAGAAGTGTGGGTCAGCTGCAATCTGTTTTGTTGCTTTCTTACCAGACATTTTGGACTCCAAGGCGGAAGGAAGGAACAGATACCTTAATCAGTTGCTATCAGTTGCAGAGAAGTTCAAGAGGAGCCCTTACAGGCATGCAGTATAGTTTACTTTATGATTTAATGTATCGGATGCTAACATGTCAATATGTCAATGCTGATCTATGTTGCAAATTTGCAGCTATGTCTGGGTGGCTGCAGGAAAGCAGCCAGATCTTGAGACCCGTGTAGGTGTTGGTGGTTATGGATACCCAGCTCTGGTAGCCTTAAATGTGAAGAAAGGAGCATATGCCCCACTGAAGAGTGCATTTGAGCTTGAACATGTCATGTAAGTATTCCATTAGCTCTCTATTTTCAGCTAGATGAACAAAAATCTTACATCACTTCCATTTTGTTTGTCAGAGAGTTTGTCAAGGAAGCTGGGCGTGGTGGAAAGGGAAACTTACCCCTGAATGGCAGCCCACAAATAGTGAATACTGAACCTTGGGATGGTAAAGATGGAGTGATCATGGAAGAGGATGAGTTCTCCCTTGAAGAACTGATGGGTGAAAATGTTGGAAACAAAGACGAGCTATAATTGAACTGAAGCATATAATATAGATGAGCACGTGAAAGTGTATGGTGAAGAAATTTTGTATCCCTGAGATACCGTGTGTCTTACTCATGTTGACTATATTAGAGGACTTCCAGGTCACATACAAAGGGGGATTCGTGTTGAGATACCCCTCTTCTCGTTGTTGCGATCTGGAATTTTAATTTATTGGTATTGAGGAACAGAATTTGGTTACAAGAAATAGTGTTAGTTTTCACATTAAGCGCTTTTCAACTGAAGATAGCATCTCCTGGAATCTTAATTCGAATGGTAAGTTCACCAATCACTCATGTTTATAAGTTAACCAGCCGATAGTTCCATGGTTTCAACTCCTTTGGAAGCATCCCATCTGTCCTAAAGCGTCCTTCATGACTTGGCTTGCCCTTAAAAACCTTCTGCAGACTAGAAGTTAATGGCGTGGGAACCTTGATGATACTTGTGTTTTTGGTGGTATTGCAGTCGGGACCTGAGACCATTTGTTCTTCCTCTGCACCTTCTCTACAACAATCTGGAGTCGACTATATTACACCATGACAGTTTACATAGGGACTCTGTTGAACTGGATGCTCGTTTACACGACCAAATGTCCTGCTACTCAAAGATGCTTTTACCCTTTCCATCTACCTCATCTGGCGTGTATATGCGGCAAAGTTGGAAGACAAATATCAAGTTGCGGATAAGATCATCATTTTCACATATATGCTATAAACGCACAGCACCTTCTTTCTACTGACAAGGGAAGCAAATGTCATCTTTAAGATTTGGCCAGAAGGGCTAATTAGTTCTTAACATTTTCACGAATGTACAAAATAGACCTTAACGTTTCAAAGTATTTAAAGAGAATCTTAAAATTTATTAAATGTTGAAATAAGACCTCAAGGTTTGAAAACCGTTCAAATTGGGCCCCAAGCATTGATCCCATATGCCTACGTGGCCCTTTAAATGATAACATGATTTTTTCGCTAGATGTGGGACCCACCATTGTTGACATGGGCGTAGAGGTAGGTCCCACATCAGGTCTAAAAATGTAGTGTCTCCTCCTCCCTCAAATGCAATGCTTTTAGACAGAAACGCTACGTTTTTCACAAGCGATATGCAACCTTTCTCTTCCCAATGCACCGTTTGTCCTCTTCTTCCCAAATCCATAATGCCTCTTTACTCACAGATATCACCACGCTTTAATCTTTACGCTCTTCTCGCATCTTCTTCCTGACACAATCCCATTTTCCTCTTCCCTAATCCCTAATCTCCCATTTTCTTCCGACACAATCCCTCGTCTCGCATGTCCACCATCTTCTTCACCGTGTGTTCTTCTTTAAACGACGTTTCATTATGGTAGGTTATTGTTGTCTGTCTTTTATGTTTTCTGTGGCCCCCTAAATTTGTCTGGTTGTGTCCATTGTTGTTTGCCTTATCATGGTTTTTTTTTCTTTTTTAATATTGTATGCTATCTATCTCTACTTATTGTCGATGAATACACCAACCATTTTTCACTATCTGCCTTTTATGTTTTACTTCTTGTTATTCCTATTATTTGTTAAAGTTGTACCCAACATTAACTGCTATTATGAGCATCATCATCAATTATTGTTCTTTGTTTATATTCCCTGCATTGTCTTGTATTGGGGTTTGTCCAGTGATAAATGCTTGATCACATGGACAACTAAAAGGATTCACTTAATGCAAGAGAGTGAGAAAAAAAGCTCATTCCATTGTGGGTCATAATATAACTTTTTATCATGCATGAGGAGCAATAGTTTCTTAATTACTAGTAAAGTTGATCGAACTTGCTCATATGATATGTCTGCTAAGATGAAATGACACTGTTTGGAAGCAGTTTTCATATTTGTTACAATCCTTACTATCATATTTTTTGCACTTAATAATTACAAAATGGACTGCAAATATGACCTTGATATCTTTGAGAGTTAACTTCTCCTTCTTGTACAGCATATGCAATATCTTACTCGGTTGCTACTTACATGCGTAACTTGACACCTTAGTTATTTGCTGCTAGCTTGTTTTATATTGTTTTATCAGTGTTTTTATTAGTGTTTTATCAATACTACATCACCCTAGTACATTCAAAGGATAAGAATGTCTTATGTGCTTGGAAAATTCACAAGCATTAAAAAGTAGTAAATTGAAATTGCAGTATTTAAACAACTTTGGTATTTAAACAATTTTGAATCGACTGTTTGTTAGCAGATATTGAATCTACTATCATGGATTGAGTCTTAGAATATAGCAGTGTGAGTGACTCCTCCTATGTAGCATATACATACCATACCTGAATGCTCCTATGCAACTCATGCAAAAAATCTTGCAATCTAGTATAGTCAATCATCTTCATTATGCTTAGCTCCCGAAATGCAAAATACCTAGCATATAATTCAGCTTTACAATTAAGTTCATTTGTAAGGGAACTAATAAACCATAGATTATTAGGAAGCGACACTCCAAATATTTTTTGAAGTATTGAATAGTAGATAGCCTCAAGTTATTTATGATTGCATACAGTTGACTAACCATGAAATGTCTAAACATGGTTGCTGGTGACAGGTGTATAGTGCTCTTTTAGTACACTGTCTAGCAACTTTACTAACAAGAACAATAATGAGCCATCTGTGAGTCTAGCAAATTTTAATGAATTTGGTGAAACCAATTGATTCTTTTTACTCCTAACACATTGTTTGAATATATATGAAATATATGAATGATTTTAGTATGAATGATTTGTGTATGGAGTTATTTGAGATTGTCGACATATTATGTCGACCTTTGATTAAAACATATACAAATCTCTCATGTTTCCATCTATGCTCCTAACATATTGTTTGAATAGATATGACATAAATGAATGATTTATGTATGAATGATTTGTGTATGGAGTTATTTGACATTATTGACATATTGTTTCGACCTTTGATTAGAAGAAGTAAGAGTACTCATATAAATTTGCAGCAACTATCCAAAGATATGGACGTGATGTCTTCAACCAACACTACATTAAATTCAAATAATGACAATGATGTCTATTATTGTGGATTAAGAGCTCCACTAAGAACCTTATGGAGTGAAGAAAACCCAGGAAGAAGATTTTATGGATGTCCTAAATATCATGTAAGCTTAATTTTTGTTGATAAGTTAAAATTGTTTACATATATGTTGAATGTTTTTGCCTAATAATTGTTAATGATCTTTTAGGTTGAAAAATGTGAAATTTTTAAGTGGTATGACAAATTTACCAATAGAGCTATTGAAGTAATTTATAACCTGAAGAAAGAAGTAGATCGTTTGAAGCAAGAGGCTGAATGAAGCACAATTGAATCACATTCGACTTTCAAAGTTAAGGAGCAAATAAAGCTAATAAAAGAAGACATTATTTTTCTGACAAAAGAGAAAAATGATTGAGATTTGTTATACTGATTTTTGTAGGGGTTTTTGTGCTTATGATGAGTTTAAAAATATGGTTTGTTTTGGACTAGTAGATGTAAAATGTACTATTTATTTTAAAACTTAAGTTATCAGAATGAAAACTCCTCTTTTGAACATTGTATGTTGCACTATGTTTTTTATTTTTTGTTTATTTATTCATGAAGTTGTTGTATTATGGCCTCACCATAAACAATTAAATACAAAAATTATATCAGAATAAAAAATTGGAGCAACATGTCCAGTTATGATTAGATATAAAAGTGATAATATCACTAAAGTGATTACATCACAATTCATTTATATACAAAAGTTATACTATCTGTCCATCCATATATATAGACAACATCAATTTAAATTCTGCGAATCAACCACATTGTTTCCCTCATTTTAGCTTTGTAAGGCCCCAAATTGTACCCTAGTTGGAATGTTACATGTTCATGAAAGTACCTGTATGATAGGTGTTAAAATTTTTGATGTGATTGAGAATTGCATATGACTTGAATTTTGGCTTAATGGATCATAATTAGTGATTTGGAATTAATTGATATCATTGGAGAATTGAGGTATTAAAATGTATATTTGGACTAGGAAAATTGTCAAGTGACAGGATAAGTTGGTACATGAAAATTGAAATGACTAAGCTTATAAGTTAGTGACTTTTGGCATAGTTGATGCATTGACATTTGGCAATATTGTTGAGTGACAAGTGGCCTAATTAAATTGTGACACTTAGCAGCTTCATAGAAGAACATGTGTGCTAGCTAGGGAGAAGACACATGGCTTGTGTCCTTGTGTAACAAGTGTCCTTAGAGCAAGATGAGTCTTCTTACACATGGCATGACCTTAAGCACTGGCTAGTTTCTGCTATAACTCTTCCTTCTTGCTCATTCACTACCAAAACTCTTACTTCCTCTCAACTTTTGTAATTTTGTTTGATTTTGGATCATCTTCACTTGGAATCTTTGTAAGTTACTGCATCAAGAAGTAGGTCCTGCTATTTTCTGTGTTA
>JANIPN010000009.1:8395701-8407720 GCA_027478595.1 Erythroxylum anguifugum
TGGTTTCATCTTCCTCTTCTTTCTTCCTTCATTCCCAACACAAACCCTAGCCTCTATTTAATCCCTTTTTGAACCTATCAAGAGGAAAGATGAAAACTTACCTCTAACAAGTTGATTTCTTCTTCTTTCTTCTTCCTTCCAAGTTTCCTGCGATCTTCCTTCTTCTCTTCTCCTTTTCACTTTTTTTCTTCTTTCTCTTTAGTTCTCACGAAACTTCTCTCTCTTCTTCTTCTAATTCAAGACCATTTTAATGGTCTTTTTCCCATTTTACCCTTCTTTTATCTTGTCCTTCCCATTTTGCCCCTTCTTTTGTCTTTTATGTCTCTAACTCCTTTAACCCACTTAACACCACATTAATTCTAACACTTCATTCTAAATTCTAATTTCTAATTTCTATTCATACGTGCTAATTTAATGACTCAACTCTAAAAATAATAATTAAAAAAGAATAAATCAATACTAAATAAAAAATAAAAAAATTCGAGGTCCAACACTTGAGATACTCAAGGATCTCTTAGATACTGATTCTGTGGTTTGATTCCATTGCTTGTTGCCTTGCAGAGGTCGCTCATTGGTTGGTGATTGGGTACAGCTTGAGGTATTCGAAGGTAATTGAGTAGCTAATAGAAGATTTACCACGTTTGTGATAGCAAAAGATGATACCCACGACCTTTTATCAGGGTCATTATTTGGAAATCTCTAACCGAAGTACATATGTCATAAAGAATGTCTTCATTGACATATAGAGTAATGAGTCCCAAGACGAGAACTGATATCACTTGGACTAAATTTAATGTAGTCATTCTAGCGAGAGTTGACACTTTTCCCATACTCATAATCAAGTGGGGTATAGCACGGTGAAAAGACGAATTGCACAGCAATTGTTTATGAGAGGGTTTGTGAGATGGTTCATGACGAGTAGGGGTTCGTTCGCCAAACCACTTACTTTCCAGTCAATTGATGGTCATGATGTGTTGCTAGACACCACTCATAACTTGCTTGTATTAAGTGTTAATCTAAGTGGCCAACATAACCGTCAACCTAATGGCACGTATAAGAGCAATTCGGAGAATTTGTAAAATGGTTCTGGATAAAGATCCATTATATGGAGAGCAATAGAACCAAATGGATCATGATGAGATCGCGACATCGATATTATTGAAACAGCTCTTCGGTATTTTTTCACACCCGAAACCTAGTAGGATCAACCCTGACTGAACCACCTCAGCATATATATAAAACATCTGTGTGTGTGTGTGTGTGTGTAATGTGGAAAAGGAAGAGAGGCTTTTTTAAAGCTGCATTTATTGTCTTTAATTGATAAAAGACAAAAGCAAAAAAGGAAAGTAAGATGAGTGAATCGTGAAAAACAAGTTTTAAGAAAAGCCTTTTTCACGATTCTCACATGATTCTCTCTCATTTTTTCTTACCTTCTTCATCTTCTTCTTCTCCTTCACGTTGCTCTCCATAGAACAAAGGTGAGAGCTAGCACTCTTGTCTTTGTTCTAGCCATTTCCGAATCATCAAAGAGTTTGATTCGGTTAATTTCTCTGATCTCTACATAGATACCGTTGGAGACGATCTGTTTTGGTCGTTATAGTTTGCGACAAGTCAACGAGTAGAAAAACGAAGAATGAAAGAGACTACACACAAGGTACACGGTTATTATATGGATGATTGATTTATGTAAATGTCATGAATTCCTATATATATATGTTATGAACATGGATGTGAATTGGGAATATTCAACTAGGTTTATAGTATTTCCTTATATAGGCACATAAATTCTGGACTTTAGAAAAGTCTCCAAATAATATTTTTTATTTCCCGCACCGTGTGCATATGATGCACGCATCGGAATTTTCCTACAATGATATCAGAGCCGCTTGTGTCCCGTATAAAGAAAAAACCATAACATGTGTGATGCTGCCAATTGATTGTGACAGAGACATGTGGACATTTCGCCATTTGAATAATGCTAAAGCTGCCATCTATTTGACCTTCCTTACAGTCGTAACTACCTCCTCTATAACTTCAGAGTGCACCTTCATTGCAAGTTCATGAAGACCTATATATGAATCAGAATTAAACCTCATACGGTTCTCGAACATTTTAGCAAACTCTACCATCCATTCATTGATATAGTCTGATCCCTTTCGAGATTTCTTGCCATTTTCCACATTTTTGTTCTCAATGCCAAACATTTGCTTCATATCCTATTTGGTCGCTTCCTTCCCCTTTTGTCATTGAAAGATTGGATCTTCCCTCTAACATACAGTATATACGTAGCAAATAGCAATAGAGTTTACTAATTGATTTTAAAAGTAAAAGATAGACCATTAATAATGGCATAACACTTAACAAACAAAAATTAAATCTTATTTATGTTTTTGTTCACTTAAATTCTACATCATAATTAAAACTAAACATTTTGAAAAATATAAAAATCACTAAATATATCCATAGTTGACCAATAATATTTTATTCATAGTTTAAAATATTACAACAATAATAACACCACCACGCTAGAAGGCGAAGTTTAAAAATCTTATAATACAGTGAGTTTTAAAATATTCTAAATAATTTGTCGCAAAAGACCGTGGTGAATGTAGGCCAGACAAGAGGTTTTCATGTTTTGCAGCGGCCACAAATGAAGTGTATGAAGAGCTTTTTCATCAGAGCTTCAATCGTTAAGTTTCTATAATTGAGCTTTTGTTTCTATTAAACCTAATTCAAAACTTTTCATTTTTTTTGGTCTATACCAAGATATCTACGGCGAACCCAGTGACTAATCCCCTCGTTGGTTTATTGGCATCTCACATGATGAAACAACTAACCCAAGAGTTTAAAACTGCTCCATACCTAAAGTCAACGATCGAACCCCTGACCTTTAGTTAAGGATAGATAAGTCCCTTTCACTCAACCACATCCTTGGTTAATTCATAACTTTTCTAATAATAGAGGGCCAACGTACACTTGTTTCGACAAGCTGAAGCACAAATGCAGCTGTATAATTCTCAGTCCCAAATATATGTTTCACAGATAAGATACACAGCTTCATCAACGCACTAATCCGCAAAGACACATCATCATCAAAGCTGAAAATAAGACTTACATTATCTACCTTTCGATTCAACGATCTTCCTGTTGCATCCTATCAATCAAAGAATAATTGAAAGTTGAGAAAAGAAATAACACAAACACAACGTCACTCTTAACCTATATGCTGCTCAACTTTACATGAATCGAAACTACAATCTATATCTGTTAACTAAATTGGAGTGAAACGAGATTAACTTAAATTGCCTATGGCCGCCCAGACTGGAAACCAAATTTTTCCAAGCGCTTCGCCATAAAAAATTTCCCGTCGTTTAGTTGATGCAAGAATCCCTATACGCTGAAACTTTCAGCCTTCCAATAGATATAAATTGTTAAGCCGTTTCTACAAGCTTACATTTGCTATCCTCCATAAGCATTCTTTTCGTAGGGGTGAATCTGCAAATATAGCTTTAATAAATTCTTCCACCTGCAGAAATGAAGAGCTTCTTAGCTCATTGTAGAAGGGTAGAATCACATAAAAACTAGAAAAAGCTTCTTAGCTTATTGTAAAAGGGTAGAATCACATAAAAACTATCTGATGCACTTTTTTGAAAAGAAAAACTATTTTTTGAAAAAATTTGAAAAAAAAACCTATCTGTTACGTTTAAGAAAGAAGATTTAGAAGGATTTGATTTGGATGTCACCAGCTTCTGTGGGAAAAGAAAAGAAAAGAAATACAGTTTGCTAGTACCCAAAATATGAAGACAAAAAGAAACTGCGAATTTGGTCAAATATGCAGATTGCAAGTTCCATTTTCAGCTAAATAAGTTTTCTCAATAGATCTGCCTTATCCCTGACGTGCAGAAAATGAGAATTGAACCTCCTTCCCCTGGTTCCCCGCGTCCACTTCCCTTGAGAACGATGAAAGGGAACAGAAAGTTTGGCATTTAACACAGGTGTTGCAATTTACAAACCTAAACTTAGATTCATAAGTAGGAGTGCCCACTAGGGCATGACAAACACCAAAAGGGTCAATTCTGATTTGACTGGAATCGGATTTGACAATTTTTTCTGCTCTGACCAATTAAGGAAAATCAGACTGACCCAACATGAAGTCAATAGTCTAAAATAAATTTGATTGGAATTTGGCTCGGGTATTCAGACCCGACCAGGCTAGTATTCGAGCCCAGACTTTCCCGTTGTCATTACTATTGCCCAGACAAATTCTATTCATATTTAAGTCCCAGGTAAGCTCAGATATTAATTTACCTCTGAAATGGTAAAACCGAATCTATGCAGTTCCCCACTCTCCCAAGCTGTCGTGATTGATTTTAGAGGCATGTCCAGTAATTCTGAAATCATTGCGGAAAATGAATAACGGGGGTAATTGCATAAACAATAGGTTAACAATTGAGAAACTTAAGCAAAAGACAAAAAAACAACCTGCAAGCTTGCGGATTTTAGATAAAGATGGTATTAGGTCATTATCAGGGTGTCTCAAATATTCGTCCGAGTTTTTCCCATGGATGACAGCAATCAGGGACTCCATCAGAGGAGATAGGCTTTCCAGCATCAAATTGATCAGTCTTTGCAGCTGGGAATTCATGAGGTGAGGTTAATAAATCCCAAAAAATTTAACATTTGAAGAATAAAAAATATAACTTTGTTGATTTGACATTACATGTAAAGTTTCATCAGCTGCCATATCATCTAGGAGGAGTATGTCTCGCAAGATTCTGGAAAAAACCGACTCTAGAACTGTACACATGCTTTTCTTGTAAGTTGAAGGGAGTAAGAGAGGCTCCCAAATGATGCGTACTTTCTCAAGAATGAAAATAACCTGATCAACAAAAATTCAGTTCCACTTAACTCTAAAAAAGACAGCAACAACTGAAATGACAAAGACAAGACTGAAAATTCCACCTGATCTATGCTAAACTTAGCAGACTCATATTGTTGCATTTGATGAGTGTTCTGAAAACCATCAGCACCATCAATTGCCTAACAAAACAGAGATTTGTTATAAACCAATAAGTCCCAACATTTCCTAACATTAGTAAGGGACCATATAAGGAATTGCTTTCAATTCTAGTACCTCTTTCAAATTTAAGATCACGATTTCAATCTGTCTCTGCAAAATCTCCTCCGCCATTAAGTGAAACCGCGGAGCCATATCAACAAAAACAGCATTTTCTTTTATCGGGGATGGAAAGTATGGGCGGTACTACAACATGATTCAAAGACAAAATAGGGTTAGCTTTCCCACCATCAAAATTTGGGATTTTGTGTCTCTCAAGAAGGCAGAGTTTGAATTTTTTATTTTGTTGTCTGGGTAATAACAATGTGGAATTTGCAAGTATACAAATGTCATTGCTAGAACAAATCACAATTCTGTCATCCTAAGAACAGAGGAAACCACATAGTACTCAATAATGCCTGCTCAATTACTCAGGTAGATATAAAGAAGATCAAGCAATTTTTTTAATGATCATAAAGTATTTGATAATCTATGCATACCTGAAAGGCCAGTCCAAATATCTCTTTAGATAAATAGAGACAGTCATTGTGCATGAGAACAGCAGCCTGGTTGATGCCATTAAGCAGCCTTTCTAACTTCACAAATCAAATTTAAATATTAGCATCACAAATATGAGCATGGAAAAGCCACAAACCTGTAAGATCTTTGTGCTGAAATTTGTAGAATATTGATAAAATCAAAGTCAAAAAATAATACATGTGTAGCTCAATAAGAAGATAAAACCAGAACTTATTATGATAGCCCTGAAGAGACATCCTAAAATGCCTGTGGCCAACCTCTATGTCTTCAATGTTGATATTATGCATGCTATAGTTTCTGCATTGGATAACTGAACCATAGAGCTACAAGCAACTGACAATCTTCCATGTTTTATTCTCATACACTTACCTTCACAGGAATAACTGCCTCATAAAGAAGTATAACATCCCTAGCAGCATGATAGAACTGCAGTGCAACTCTTGGAGATGAAAGGCAAACAACCTGCACCAGATTTACAGATCATTGGTCAAGAAGCTATGAGTTGGGTGACATCATGCACTTAAGTTGGCCCTGTTTCCTAACAATTCAATAATGCAGTGACAGGATTCTTTGATGCCCTATTAAATACAATAAGTGGAAGACAGAACGTGACAGAAGAGGAGGTGGGGCAACAAAAGAAAGCTAAGGGAGGACATTTCATAACTGATTGAAGAGAGATACGAGTTGATGAATGTTAGCCATATGGAAACTATGTTTGGCACAAGAGGTCTATATTTTACATGAAGAAACTTATGTTAGCTCAATGAGGAAGCATAGACAATGATATGGGAAAATAATAAATTTTAATAAAAAGGAAAACCATGGATTCCTCTAAGCCAAGTCCTTGAACAACACCTATAGCTTCAACTCCTAAGGCACAATTATTTTGATATTTCTATTAACCCAAAAATTGAAATCAGAAACCCAGCGGGATTATGGACATTTGCTGAAGACTTCTTTTGGGGGTAAAATCGTAATAAACACAGGCTATACAAAATAGTAGTGCATGCAAGGCAAGGAAAACAAAAGCTTATGAATATTCATGCCCTTCTAATCGATTTAGAGGTTCACTAAACTAGCAAAAATTCAACGAATTTCAAAGAGATGAGTTCGACTTTCCCATGTTACTGGTCAACAACCTTTAGTGTCTGATGAATCAGCTCCATCAATTGTGAAGCCGTTTCAGATACGACACACCTCTCAGACAGAAAAAGCAAGTTAACAACATACTTGGAGGAATTAACAGAATTTCCGTCTTTTAGTGGCACAGGATCTTTTCTCATATACTCCTGTAAAAACATATCATTACTCAGGAAATAACTTCTTAGATAATCAAATAAACAATTTCAGTCATTGGATCACACCTGAGGAATGGAAAAATCACAATGTAAAAGCAAATTTCTAGCTTTTGCCAGGATTTCTGTCTTCTTCCTTGAAGCAAAGTGAACCTCAACATTTTCAGTAAAATTGCTCAACTTCAGGTCCATGTTATCAGCTGATGAGATGAACATCATCTCCTTTATAGAATTTTCAAATTCAGATGTATGCTTGATAATCTTTTGAAAGTCAGCTAGTTTCATGGCGTCTTCAGGGACAGCCTAAAGCAAAACAAAGAAGGAAAGCATGCGCAGAAAGAACATTTGAATCAAAATATGTAGCAGAAAAAAGTTTTAAAATAAATAAATGCGTAATAGAAATCAAATATGAGTCTAGAAGATTGAAAAACCTTTTCATTATTCAGCAAGACAACAAAATGAAATGTTCAAACCAATGAACTTCGTAGATTAGTTCCCATGTATGGATATAGACCTTACTTGACATATACAAATGGATCTGTAATTCTTACAAGCATACATATCAAGATACTATGCAGTTGTATATTACCATTCTAATATTGTCAATAATCGAGGACGATGATAAGCAGTTCAACAATTAATTCAAGCTTCAACTGATGTATTTAGTGAAACTAATTAGTATAACTTCCTGTTTAATAAAAAGTCATAAAGATTTGTGGCTCAAGTTTAAAAAGTCAAGAAAACAGACCTTTGAGAGAAAGTTAGTAATAATAAGCTCGGATAACCTTGGCCATGTCAGTCGTCCAAAACATCGAACCCAAGTACCATTTTGGAAGCATATACCTCTGTAAATAAACTTAATAGCCTGAAGAATCCCCGAGTACATGGTGACAGCATCCATTTTTTCCATCTAAAGAAACATTAGAGAATGTCAAAAATACAGTTGAAGCATTGCACCTAAAACAAAACGCAGTTATCAGACACTAAAGATATTATTTTCACTTTTTCTTCCAGTTTCTCTCTCTCAAGTACAACTTTGGGTGCAACACAAGACATTCCTCTCTGAGTTGCAACACAAGACATTCCTAGGATATCACAATTAGCACGATTACATGCATTACTGCTGCATGATGGCAGAAAAAGGCATTTATCACATTATCTTCCGCAAAGGTCAATAAATCTTTGCCCGCCTATACCACAAATCTGTTTATACAAAGATCACTTCAACTGCAAAAGAAATGACATTTCACAGACAAAACCACGTCAAATCTCTAGGCCTGTGCAGCTTTTCAAATTATATTCCTTACTCTTTGGTTTTACTTTATAAACAAGCCAGTGTGTAACAATCCATGTTCAAATGGGCTCAACAACAACCCTATTTTAACTTTAAAAATCACATGCTTGAAAATGATTAGCTATAAGTTGATTACTAGTCATATTCTATAGATTTATAAACTATCCTATCTCTTCCCAATCCACCCATATAATGATGGAGATCAAGCATCACGTGGCTTCAGGCAAGACAGAAGGATTGGGACGTGGACGTGTTGGAGAGCTTGGGCAGCAAGGAGAAACACTTAAACAAGCTCAACAAAGTGGTATTAGGGAAAAAGAACAATTGGAGAATCTTATGACAAGGTTGCGAGCTAAGCATGCTAAAAAGGCTCTTAACAATCTTATGGTGGATCTATATGCAAGAGGAGAAGCTAAAACACTTGGGAACATGTCACTAAGGTTTATAATGATGATTCAAGGCTTGGAGTAATGTGTTGGACTTGTTGAAGAAGGCTGGACCTGATGCACAACTGGAAACATCTCATTTGTTACAATTAGGCTATTTTGAGCATCTTTGGGCCAATTGCTTGGGCATCTTATTTTATTTATTTAGAACTTTTACTTATGCTATTTAGCACTTAAATAATAAGTGTAGTTACATATTTGGGTTTGTTTGAGCCTAATCAGCTCGTTTTAAGCTTATTTGTTAGGAAGTTTATTCTTTTACCCTTATGAAAGTTGTCCAAGTCATTAGGGTTAGTATAAATACTCTTTATTGCGTGTATTGTAGGCAGACTTCATTCATTCAATATTCAAAAAACAAATTGAGTGTTCTTTTGCATTACTTTAGAGAAATCCTTCCTTGGTGTTATTTAAAGACATGGTTTTCATTCAAGCAAGTGCTTGTGAAGATCAATCCCATTCCTTATCACCCCCAATCCTTTCCTAAATTCTGTGGGTGTGGCGGAAATACCTTTTGAGTTGTTTAACGTTCCTTAGATCCTAGATTCGTGATTTGTGCTTCATCCAATCTGAGGTGAAGAGCTTATCATGTAAAATATCATAATCTCTCTATAAATTCTGTCCTAATCATGGTCCAATTCTACAATCCAAATATAATCTCTCTATAAATTCTGTCCTCATCATGGTCCAATTCTACAATCCAAATCCACATAAAAAATCTTCCATCTTTCCTCCTTTACTAAAAGTATGCTAGGAGCCGCTACTTAGTCATGATCCTTGTTATTGCACCACTCATGATCCTTGTTATCGCACCATTCCTCGTACTTGTCATCTTCAAGTATCATAAGCCCACCACTTTGACTTAATTTATCCCCATACCAACATGGTACTTGTAGAGGTCAGTTCTGATATAATCTGTAATGGTCCATATTCAAACTGACCTAACAATGGTACATTTCAGATATTATAAAAGCCCACGCCCAAAAATAACAGTAGAAGCTTATTAGTGGTCATTTCTGCAGGCATTTATACTATCATTTTTCCTCATTCCTATCTGATATGGGAATTTGATATAGGAATTTAACGCCCAGTTCATGTGGGATGCCACACAGTAGAATCTTAGCAATAAGAAAACCAAAACAAAAATGTTTGGTGGTAGTAGAAGCACTCTTTACCTTATGATCATGTGACGGTATTATGTTCAGTACTGCCATCGTCAATTCTTCTGATACGTTTTCCACATCTTCTACAAATGATATAAGTGATCCACAATTTACAGCAGGAGTGAAGACAAACTTGATCATTTGATCAGCCACTTTAGCAAATCCATAATCTAAAATTCCAACCACCTAGTGAAATAAACACTTACAGATGTGTTAAAATTTTGCAACTTGAAGATTTATACTCCATCGAAAACTTAGATGATTTAAATTCCAGTACTGAGACGAAGATAAGATACTCAAGGAACATTTTGAAACAATTTTCTGGGGAACAAAAATACGTTCTTGTGTTTTGAACTGCTTTTCTCATGATAGCAAAGGTCTCTCAGTAGATACAAAACACTGGAGGATTATTTCATGAACACACATATAGAAAGAAGATAATCTTACTAAAAAATGTACTCACTTCCATGGCTTCCAATATTGTGCGAAGGTCAACCCCAGAAATTTGGTCAACACTCAACTGATACTTGACTTCAACTGTACCAGAATCAGGATCAAATCGCACACCATTTTCCATGAACCTCACAAGCACCTCTTGAATCTACAAACCCAAATCCAATTCCTCTAAAATGAAAATCACCAATATTTTTCAATCAGAATACAACAAAATTATAAAAACTATAGCAAACTGCTGAGTAATTGATTCATTCATGCACTCGATACTACTGAATGGCTAATTTAATTTTAATTGCCAATTTGGAAAATATTCTCTTCCGTTTACCCTCAAAATTTATCAGCAACCAAACAGTGCCTTATGATAACTAGTCAGCAAAGTAAGATGAAGAGAAAGAGAGAAAGCCACCTCCTCAAAGCAGTCGAGCCATTCCTTCCTCAGCATACCAAAGACTACGGGCTCTCTTGCATCCTCCTCATCGTCATCAATCCTCAACGCCTTCTTCAAATCCCTAACTTCTTCAGCAGCAATTCTCAGACGCCCATTCTTAACCGCATCTCGCACTCCTCGAAGCCTGTGGATAATTCCCACAATTTCCCCCAACAATCCGAGCAATTCCCTCTTTACTTTCGCCTCCCTCATTTTCCCACTCATCTCAGACACGATCTCCCTAATCTCAACATCAATGGGAGCGTCGGAAACGGAGAGAAGAAGATCCGAAAGGGTGCGGTCAATCCCGTCGGCCTGAGAAACGGCGTCGTTGCAGAGAGAGAAGAGGGATGAGAAATCAGAGCGGTGAGAGAGGAGGTAGTTTCGGACCTTGGATTTGATATGGAGGGAGTGGGACTCAAGGCGGGTGATAAGGAGGCGGAGATCGGGGGCCGAGAGCGGGGAGGTTGGGTCGGAGATGTCGCTAGTGGAGAGAAGGTCTGGGAGGTTAATGGAGTCGAAAAGAGCATCCATGGTTGGATCGAGCGAAACGAAGAGACAAGGTGATTGGTAATTCTCTGGAGACCTCTTCTTGCATCAAACCAAAAGAAATAAACGGCTAAACGTTAAAACGTAAAAGAATGTAAGGTCCACTTTACTGTATTTATAAGTAATGTCTACCAAATGATGATCTATCTGTGCTCTTGTAGCAAATGAAGAGAAATTTGTGAAGTTTCACGGCACGCTAGACGGAGAGGCTTAAGATAAGATTGTTACTGTCACCGGAATTTTTTGGGGCACGGTAGAATTTGAAGTAAATTACTGAAATTCTGTAAGTTGAATTCAATTCCAATATTACTGAATTTGTTCCAAACAAGATAAATTGAATTCAATTCAATTTTATTAATGTAATTAAATTCAATTCGTTAATGAATTCAATTCGAAAGTTTCCAAACAGCCTGTAAGTCTATTCATAAAAGATACAATAAAAATGAACTGGTTGGAGATTAGTCCTCCAATATACAACCCAAATTTCTCATATCTGAGAAACAGATTGCCTTTAGAAGCTAAAGTGGCGAATCTAATTCAAGAGGGGGAGTGAATTAGAGGCTTTTTCATGTCTGCTGGAGTACCTACCAAGTCTGGGGCTATGCTAGACTGTCTGATTCTGTTTGTTGGACCTCAAATTCGCAAGGAAAGTTTACTAATGAATCTTGCCATAGAATATTCAGAAATGATCTAACAGTAGTTCTCAAGTAGAATCTAATATGGAAGAACTCTATGAATCCCAAAGCTTCCATAATTACCTAGTTAGCCATAAAAAATAAGCTTAGGAGCAAATGTA